>PVJA010029633.1:0-26475 GCA_004027025.1 Myocastor coypus
AGCTAAATAAACCACCGCTCCTCCCAGGAGCCTACAAACTGTCTTCAGATTAAAATATTTAGTGGGCTAAGTCCAAACGATACTATATGTAGACAGTTCTCCAGAGTTGGAATCAGAAGAACTAGATTGTACATCTAACTTTATCATTTCATGGCTCTGGAGTCTTGAACATACCAACGAAGTGTCTGTTGTCTATAAAATAAACAGTCTAGTTCCTTCTTCGTGTGACTATCTTTTGAGACACCTCCCTTCACTAAGCATGATGTGTTCAAGACTCATACCTGTAGCGCAGGGTGTCATTCCTTTTTCTGGATGAATAATATTCTACTGTATAAGAATACTTATGTTCCAACAGCCTTATATTCCATTCTTTAGCTAATGATTGTTTGAGATTTATCTGCCTTTGGGCTTTTCCAAGTACGACTGTTATAAGCATCCAGGTAAAAGTTTTGTTAGATGTTTTCCTCTCTTTCAGGTGTAATCTAGGAGTGGAATTGCTAGGTCACACAGCAACTCTCTGTTTAACATTTTGAGGAACTGCCGTGGCTGCTAAAACATTGCCAAAGAATCAAAATCTACGTTCTACCAAGATTCATCATCACATTGACCATGGAGGGGCTCTGGGTTAGATGATGTCTATGGCCACTTCTTGCACTCAAGCCTGAAAAAACGCAAATTGAAATAATGTAGATGCTAAAGGCCCAGGAAGCATCTGAGTAGACAAGCTCTCAGAACCTGGACCAGCAGGAATGCCATGGGAGCCAAAGCAGATTGTTCCCCAGGCATGGAAATCTTGACAATAGTATACCTGTGCTCACAGGCCAAGGATAGCTAATTAGTACGGTGCCCCTGGCACTTCAGCTTCTGGTGCCAGTGGGAAGGGATGATGGAAAGTGACCTGCATCGATAGGAAGCAGAGAGACAGAGAGCAGAAGAGATAAGGTAAGCAATTTTCCTGACATGTCAGTGAACTCAGATTTTGATGGAATGACAATGCTTTGCATGGCTCCTATGAGTCACTCGTGTTGAGAACCAGCAGGCACCAAGCAGATGTGCTCCCCACATCCCCAGGAAGCCTGAACACTCATTCGCTGTCCCCTTTCCCATTCCTGCCATTGTCTCCTATCCCTTTCTCAGCACAGCTTCATATTAACCTGTTATGGTTTATGTCTAGCTGTCCCCCCAAAGCCTCATGCAATCATGGGGCGGGGACTTCTACAGTTTGAGACTGGCCTCATGGTCCACTGGGATTATGTGTTTTCATACTGATGGGATTATGGGTGTGGCCTAAGGTGGATAGGCTGAGGCGGAGAGCCTGAATGTAATATAGAGAGAGACAGACTCAGGCTGTTGCTCTGCTGCCGTGTTGGTTGGCTACCTCTGCCGCCATTTTGTTGCTGTTCCGCCGCCATGAACCGGATGCTCTCTGCCCTGTTCCACTCAGCCTTGGGCCAGCCAAATATGGACTGAAACCTCCACAAACTGTGAGCTAAATAAACCTTTCCTTCCTTCATTTTGAGTGTCAGGTGTTTGTACCAACAACAAGTAAACAGTAACTAAGACATAGCCCAACTCTATTGTGCCTTGTGTTTCTGTTTTGTTTTGTTTTATGTTGTTGTTGTTTTTATGTTGGCAACTGAAGTACCCCATCAGCTCATTCCACACTCTGTCTGTCCTGCTCTTTCGTGTCCTCTGTGGGCTTCCCAAGCCACTACTTCATCATTTTGAGCAAGTCATTCTGGGTAATAACCAATATCAAATGCCCATCGATGGCCGCCATAAAAAAGTATTTACAATGAAAATGAAAGGAGTATCAGTATCTCCTATGACTGCTTCCTGTTGGGAGGTCACTAGACCTGTTGATAAAATACAGTAAATAAAAGACTAGTAGGTTTACAGAACTTGGCAACCTGGAGGGAGAAGCCCAGAGGATGCAGCAAGCTTCCTAGGAGCAAGGATTTAGTCCTCCCTTTTTTATTATGGTGAAATACACACAACACAACATGGGCCATTTTAACGTGTACGATTTTGGGGCATTCAGCACACTCCCACTGCTGGGCAGTCACAGCTGCTTACCATCATGAGAACTTCATCACTTCTCAAAGTGAATCTCTGGGTCACTGATTAGAATAAGTCCCATCCCTCTTGCAATCCACATCCTCTTTTCCTTCTCTGTGGAGTTGACTCCTCAGGTATCTCATGTAAGTGCAATCCAACAGTGGTCCTTTGACTGTCTTATTTCACTTAACATCACCTCTTTAAGACTCATTTGCACTGAAGCTTGCATCAGAATTTCAGCCTGATTTCTACCTGCTGTCTTGATGCTCTGGCAGACAGCGAGCGATCATTTCTCTAGAGAGCGGCATTCCCCCCTGGGGAAAGGCATGTAAATTGCTTGCGCTTCATTGAGAACAATCAGCACACCAAAGCGATCATGGAGGAGCACCTTTGTCTACAAGCAGCATTGCAAAGGCTCACAGCAAAGTGGAAGACATCCATAAATAGGAAGGCAGAGCCAAGGACCTAGGAGGGGATGAGAAGCTGGGATGTGTGTTTAGAAACCCCTCTGAAGCTAGCATGGCTTTCCTAGTGTGCCTTGCCCCCCCTCCCAGTGCCCCTGGTGAAGTTGGACTGACACTTTGACAATGCTGAGAGGTGGGACCATGAGAGGTGACTCCTTGCGCAAGTTTTCTGTCTCTCTCTTGGGACTGCATTAGTCACTCTAAGAGAAATCGCTGTGAATTTGAGCATCTTGAGTGCCTAGCCAGGAGTGGGGCAGAGGCCAGTAGATGTCCTTGGACTTCCCACATCTAGAACCATGATCTCAAATAAACCTCTTCCTTTATAAAAAGATCCACTTTGGAGAATTCCGTGACAGCAGCCGAGCGCTGTCCAAAACTCACCCTGCGTGTAGAGTTAGCTGTGGCCGCCCCATTGGTGCTACCACATTGGCTGACACTCTGCCCCTCATCCTGCCACTTGTTCTTAGTGTTCCAGCAAGGTGTTGCCAGCGTCACTGCGGGTGCGGCACTGCTGACGCCGGCAATGCCAAGCACAGCCCGAGACATAGCTATGGATCCAGACTTCAGAGAATGCACGCCTCAGGAGGGAGAAAGGGTGGGAGACTGTCTCTTTCAGTTAGCATCTCAGGAGACGTCAGTACTGGAGGGAGCACCGGAGTGAAGACAGGCCTGCGAGTGTCTGCTGCGTCCGAGTCTCAGCGTCTCAGTCCGCCATCACCGCAGGAGCATCGACTTCTCGTCATCTCTACTCTTCCCAGGCTGAGGGCTCTGCTTGCCTCGTCCGTTCCTCTGAGCACTTCTGCAGGGACTGAGAGTTAGGAACCCCATCTTAGAATCACCTCGTGAGGTCCCCTCTGTTACGATTCGCTGTTGGTCCCTTTCTCTTCAGGAAGCTCCAGGCTGTGCCTCTCTCTCACCTTCAGGGTGTCTCTCCAGTTCCTTTTGATCCCTCCCTTCTCAACCCCAGTGCAGCAAAGGCCGTGGGCGAACCATCTCCGGAGCAACATCCCGACGCAAATACAAAACCGCTAATGAGAATGAACGTCACCATACAGGGCTTAGAAGTCTTCTTCCGCTGGGGGAGCAGCCTGTGTCCTGGCTCTGTACCTTCTCCTATGCCTGTGTCTCTGAGCCCTCCCAGTGGATCCATTGTTTTCAGAAAAAGTCTGAAACCTGAAAGGGATAACTCAAGATTTGAACTTACTACTCTATCAATTCAGGTAAGCTCTTCCCTCGGGAACTGTGGACTGAGCTAAGCCCAAATACTTGAAAGTTAGGCACACCAACTTGAATCTCATTAGTGCAAGCTCAAGTGACAGGCACTGAGCAAGCCTCAGGGGGCAAAGGCCTGAGACTGCAGGCGCTCGCAAGGCACCATGTCCTTTGCTCCTGGAGATGAGAGATCACAGCTTTCAGCCCTCACTTTGAAAGACGGAGAGGGGTGATACGTCAGAGCTGCAGGAAGAGGGCCGCTTCCCATCCCCTTCCCGAGAGGGTGGAGCAACTGACAGGACAGCAGGGTGTGGAGAGGAGCGCAGAGAAGCGGGAGCCACAGAGTGGATGCTCTGGATAGCTTCAGCATGTTCAAGAGAAGACTGAGATCAAAGCCACCAAAACACATCCGTGCCTTTTCCCTCAGCATCCCAGAATCCCCCGCTGTGAGCACTAGTCCTGTCTCTTAGCTTCACCCGCAAAACAGAGGAGTTGTCAGTCCCCACCGTTCCCCGAGGAGCGGAGCTGGCATTGTGCTTACTCCTTATTTCCATATGTGAAGCTCTCCCTCGTCCACCCTTTACACTCGAAGATCCTCCAATGAGACCCCCATGGGTAATTTATAAATTAAGGGCCATGCAGATACCTCAGTTGTCTTAACACCTGACAAGGCCAGTGCAAGGACCCAGGTACGATCCCTGGTGCTACATGCTGCACCAGCCCCACCCCAGCCGTGCTGAGCAGGCCACCGAGACTGGGCATGGTGGTGCACTCCTGTAATCCCAGTGCTGGGGAGGCTGGCATAGGAGGGTCACTATGAGTCCAAGCTGCACAGTGAGACCCTGTACCGAATACATAAGTTCTTTTAAAAATTATAAGTTAGGGGTTGGCCAGATAGCTCCAAGGATGAGAGCATCTGCTTAAAGCAGAGAGCAGCAGCCGGGGGTTCCATCCCTGGCATGCCATGCCGGCCCTGCCCCTGGGGCTTTGATTGAGACTGGGTGTGGTGGTGTGTGCCTGTAATCCCAGCACTCAGGAGGCAGAAAACAGGAGAATCACTACACGTCTGATCCATGTAGTGAGACCCTGTACACCCCGTCTTAAATTCATAAAATAAAATTAAACTATACATTAGGTATAATAAAAGATCAACAGTAATAACTAGTAAAACAGAACAATTATAACAATATGCTAGAAGAAAAATTACGTAAAATGTATAAACCCTTCTTCCTGGACTTTGCCCTTTACTCTCTTGGACCCTGCTGACTGGGGGTGAGCAGCAGCCGGATGAGCAGGGTCTGCTGTGTGTCCGTGCCTCTCCACAGCAGCCCCCCACACCTGGACTTGGAAATGTCCCTCAGGACAAGGCAAACCATGTTGTGTCAAATAAAGGTGTTGAAATAAAACCAAGTGAAGTGAACGGAAAAATAAAGAGGGCAGAGCCACTATGATAAGGATTTTAAAAATAAAATACATTTTAATAGCAAATAAATAACATTCCTCATACAGTTCTTACATTTTTTTTGTATTTGGACTTAGGAGTTCAAAACCTACTGCTGCTGGGGAACTGAAGGCCACAATTCTGAATTCTCCTTTCACCACGTCCCCTAAAGGACAGTCTCCAGAAGCCAGTGCGTGCGGCTTCTCCTCCTTCAGCACACCTTCAGATGCTTTGCTCCCCGCTCCCCAGTCACCCGCTCACCCTTGACCTCCCCTCCCATCCAGGTAAAGCAGAGGCTATCACCTACCTCTGTGACTTTGAACCAGAATTCATCCTAGTGTGTTGCAGCTGGTTGCTTTTACACAGCTCCCTCTTTCCAGCAGCAAACTCCTTACTCGCCTTGCCTCATGCCAAAGCCCCTGCACAGCCCTGGCCCTCCATGGAGGAAGAAATGTCTGACACAGAGGATATTTAATTCACCAAGCGTGTGCCCGGGACACCGTGTTTGTGAACACCAGGCCCTACCACAGTAGGAAACAAGGTCCTCACCCTTGGGATGCTGACATTTTTGGAACAAAATAAATCAAATAGACCTCAGTGAGACCCTATAAGTCACTTGGAAGCAGCATGACTCAGGCCACAGACATACTAGCTGAGGGGATTTAAAACCAAAGGGAAACATCTCTGGGTGGAGATGCCAAGGTGGTTGCCTGGAAGAGCTGAGTTTTCTCCTGGACCTCTTGAAGAGTACAGAGGTCAAACTGGTAGCAGAAAGCAAGAGCAATCAAGGGTAGCAGAGAGCAAGAGTGATGGCTAGAAGTGTGCAGTGCAAAACTCAGGTAAGAGGTACGACTCGATACCACCATGGTGGTGAGCGCTCAGGAACCCCCAGGGGAGATGGGTCGGTAGAGAAGCTTGCACTACACGGCAAGCAGAGCAGAATAAGATTTTATTGCAGAAAAAGCTAGGCTGTCTAGTTCAGCCCACTTGTTTTACTGGTGGGAAAACCAAAGTCTGGCTCAACCGAGTGAATTTCCCAAGACAGTAAAGTGGTAAAAGTAAAAGCAGAGGCTGACTTTTCTAGAATGCTTACAACATATATGAGTTCGGGCATTGTGTTAAGCTCTATAATGCATATCTCACTGAACTATCACACTGACCCTGTGGAGAAGGTACCATGGTTGTCCCCATTGTGTAGACCACCATGCTGAGAAGTTAAGCAGCTTGCTTGGATTCACAAGGTGACACGAAGAAATGACAACATCACCACTGGAACTGATGTCATCGAGCATTGCTATTTGCAGAGAGAACATAGGATTTGGAATCAAAAGACGGGCATTTTATTCTGGCTCCACCCCACTAGTCATGTGACCTACGCAAGGTGCCTGACCTTGCTGACCTCCTGTTTCCTCATTAGTATAAGGAGGAAAATCATTTGTACGTCACGGCATTTCTGTACAGATTAAGATTACGAGTGTTGAATTCTTGGCACGTAATATGTGCTCAGTAAAATTACTTCTCTCCCCTCCTTGCCATCTCACTCCTTGCATGAGCCTTGATGCCACCTCACTGGGCCTATAGCCACAATCCCGGTCACTCATGCCATCAATCCAGGCCTCCTTTGCCACCGGACACTGGGGTTCCAGGATGAGGTATGCTGCCCTGGAGAAAACCAGAAAATGGGCGTGGAAGCTGCGGCAAAGGAGTCCAGCTTTGCTGATAGGATTACGGACATTTTAATTTGTGCCTGGGCTCTTACTGGCACTCGTAGCAGAACAAAGCTGCTGCTCTATAGGGAGCAGGGTATAGGATGCCGCCAGTGCACAGGGGAGGGACACAGGCTCAGCCCCCACCTATTCCCCCTGAGCCATCCCTCCCTGCCCTAAACCTTTGGCTTTCTGGAATCTTTGGTCCCCACTTCTCTCCCACCTTCTTTATGCCAGCTGTGCTGTGCCACAACACACCTGTCTGACTGTCTAATTGGAGCCTGCCAGGGCCATGCATAGAGGCCAGTTGGTGAGATTCAAACCAAAAGAATCTTTTTTTCTTTTAATCTATTTAGCACAGGTTCTCACTACGTGGATCAGACTCACGGTGATCCGTCTGTGATCAGCTTTCCAAGGGCTGGGGTTACAGGTGTGCGCCACCGTGCTCGGTCTCAGTCACCATCTCAGGGGCAGGGCCTGCATGGCACACTGAGGACCAAACCCCAGCAGCTGCACTCTGTCTAAGCAGGTGCTCAAGAAAAAGATCTGGAGGATCTTGCCCAGCCTTGGTGGCCTCCATGTCTAGCTGAGACATAGGACTAGAATGTTTCTTTTCTGTTGTTTTTTCTTAACAGTTTGAAATGTTGAGATAATTTAACAGCTTCTTGGCCTCTTGTGAGGCAATCTGCTGGCATGCAAATCACCAGCCAACCAGCTCCTCAGGCGTCAGCGAGCTTGAGCATAACTGGAAATTAACGTTCGAAGGCTACGGAAGTGAATTAACTGGGTCTTCAAGTCCCTGTAAGGCCAAGGTTACTTGGGGTGAACCAGATGTAAATAAATCTGTGTATTACAGATACTATTTCTATTGGATTAAAGGCAGGTGGCGACAGAGGACTCAGGACAGATGTCGAGGACAGAGCCTAACTTTGTCCCAGTGTGTGGTGTGTGCAAGGCGCTTGTCCACCCTTCCTGGGTGTCGGCCTGCTTAGTCTCTAACAGTACCATGAAGTGAAGAAAAGCAATTCGCTCTGTCCTGGGTTGCAAGCAGCGTCCATGCCTGCTGCGTAGCTGAGCCAAATCATCTGACTTCTGCTCTAAGTTCAGCTTCTGAGTACCAGGGATAAAAACACCCAACTCATAAAGGAGCTCAGAAGGTTCAAGGAGATTATATGTGAAAGAACACACCTTCCTGCAGGCTGGAGATTGGTAGTTCAAAGGGCGGGCTAAGACTGGGAGCTGGACAGGTTCGAGCAGGCTTCCCGGAGGCCAAGCACTCAATAAATCTGGAGCTTGATGAAGATTTGCTTCAGTCTTGTTTCATCAAAGCACATTTTACTCTGCCACAAAGGAGGGTGAGCAGCTTGATTGACTGGAGTGTTTTGAAAGGTCTTAGGGAGCCTTAGTGCAGAGATCAGGAGCGCCAGCCCTGCTTACCACGGGACGGTGGCTACTCGGGTTCTGGTCCTCAGTTTCTCAATCTGTAACATGACGCCTCTGGACACGATGATCTTACTGCCTTGCTCCTGCTCCGCGTCTCCAGCCCCCAGAACCTGCTGCTCCAGAACACAAGTCCATCCACATAATCCTCACAACCTCGTTCCAGCTTTTCAGATGTGACAGGCAGCTTAGGAGGTACAAGAAAAATAACTCTTAAATAATTTTGAAACAAAACAAAGCAAGCTGCACTCACTGCCTCTGGATTGGACATGTTTTCCATTTCTTGCCCTGTTCACCTGTACAGGGAACAAAAATCAGCAAAAAAAAAAAAAAAACCCTTTATTTCCTTTAAAAGAAAAAAAGGAATTCACACACACATGCACACACATGTGCGCGCACACACATACACATACACACATATGCACACATTGTCTTTCTACCTGGCTTTTCATCTGCCTCCTGTGCCAACAATGTGGATAAGATCATTCAGGAACTTTTACAATGTCACATACTTATGCAAATAGGCAGCGTGTTTATAGCAACAAGCACCATAACAGGTCCCTGTCATTGAGAAGCAGCCCTGGATAAGAGGAGGGCGAGGGGGCTAGAAGAAAAAGCTCTGGAAGGCTCCAGGCTTCGGCACAACTGCTGTTCAGTGGGGCCATCCTGTCAAAATCACTCCAACCCAGGTTCTGGGTTTCCTGTCCTGTGCAGTGGGAAGGTGTGGCAAAGACCAGTGCATGGGCCGCCCAGGGTCTCCAGACACGGAGCCAGGGAGGAGACCACCCCTCTCCATTCCAAGGCCCTTCGTGAAGTCAAGTCTTCAGGCCACGGGCTCCTGTGTGCCGCAATTAAGAGCAAGATTTTCAAAAATTAGACCTGTGTGCAAGATGTGGGTTGGACATAAGGGGAAGACGCTTGCAGCTGCCAGCCTGCTACATGTCAGATATCCGAAGTTCATGTTCTCTAAACCCAAAGGCTGTATCCTGAGGAATAACAGAGGTTGAAAGTAGAAAAAATTTATTGAGAGAGATAGCTCCCGAGGGACAAGTGGGCTGCCAACGAGCCCAGTTCTCAAAGGAAATTTTAGATAGCAAAATCACAAGGTGGGTACAAAACTATTAGGTGGACACAACATGGATCAAAACTGCAGTCAGCCATTAAGATTGCAAATATAGCTCCTTAGGTAAGATTTATGCAACGGGGAAGCAGGTCACACAGCAAGTGTACGTGGCAAGAACAAGGACCTGTTGAGGAAGAAATGAGTCAGGATGTCCTGGTCACCCATCTGGGTGACTGATGTTTATCTGGACTTTATTGGATGAGGTAATAGCAATTAGAGCACTGTATAGTGCTTATCCCTTGGGGAAGCCTATAGACCTAGTCATTTCATCTTTATCTTGAGGCCTGGCCTTCAGCAGATGCACCTCTAACCACAGTTGTAGTGTATTCTCATCCTCTGCCCTGATTTCCACAAAGGCCCAGACCTGTCTGGTTGCCTAGAATATGTCTACTCAGCCATCTATAGCAGACTCATGGCCCAACTCTACCACTTATCAGCTGAAATTTCAGGTAAAATCTATTTACCCAAACTGGGTCTCATTTGTTTCTTTATTTGTAAAACGTAAATCAATCTAGGATTTGGTCACAGTCTTATTTTCTAGCTATGTGTAATACCTCCCACCCAACTGGATTGTTTGGTGATTGTCATCAGGTTGGGTCTCTGTGGCTCAAATAAGGAATCCACTCCACCTTTTTAAAACGAGTTTGTAGGCTCACTACTCTTGCTGCAGAAAAAGAATTTTCAAGACACATCAGGAAGAGAGATGAAAAGGATTTATTTTCAGATGCACTGAAAGGAGTATGAGCGCTCAGAGAAATGAACACGATATGGGGTGGATGGGTATCCTAGACTGTCGGTCGGGTTACCACGCAAGCCATCTGTGTGTGTTTGAAGTGCGGAGCACCTGCTACTAGCGCTGCTGTTTCTTAGATGAGAGCTACAGGTGGAAAGGACAAGTCTATTCTTGGGGGTGGAGGCAGCACATAATTTATAGGAGAAAAGGACCCTCAGGAATTTTTTTGAGGGTCCTGGAAAGGAAAAGCCTTGTCCTGAAGCTGTAGTTCTTGTTAATTTGAAAATCTGGATTTCCGTGTCTCTTTGCCTAGCTCCCGAGCTTTCTCTTCTCTCAGTCATGATGTGTTTATGCCTGACATGTAGGAGGGGCTTGCTCTCTGGGCGCCATCCTCCCTCCCGGTCTCTTGCTCCCTTCCTCCTCCTTCTCTTCATTGCCATCATTTAGGATATCTCCCAAACTGTTATTTGGGGGATCTTAATGGACAGTATTTTAAAAAATGGTTTCTGTGGCCAAACCAAGTAGAAAACTTTAATGGACACAAGTACAGAAATGTCTTTCCTGTAGGACATCTCTGAGCCCTAGGGAGAACCCTGCCTTTCCGAAAGGGGGCCTGGCACTTAATAAACTGATTCACTCCTACAGCCCCTTCTGCTGTAGGACATCGTGAGGACCAGCAGCCCACAAAACGCTTCAGGAAGTCTTCGCTGTGGCCTAGAATAAGGGGAAGGAATCCGAACAAGATGTACCTATGAAGAGACAATGCATGGGGCCCTTGAGAAAGGAGCGGAAGTCAAGGTCGTGAAGGGAAGAAACAAAAACAGCTCTCCAGACGCAAGTACCCAGCGCGATTCCACGGCTCGGATGGCTGTCGTTCGTGTTAACTCGGAAATCTCTAATCCAGTCTTCGCAGAGAGCCAGGCAAGGTCTTACTGTCCGCATTGTCCAGATGGCCATGGGGAGGTCCTGCGAAGCTCAGCTGCTGGTCGCGACCTTACAGCTGAGCGCTGGTGCATTGGGATGGAAGCTTTTCCTGACCTCACCTTCGCCGTCCGAGGGGAAAGATGGCTGATGCAATTCCGCTTTGCAAAGTATTCAGACTTCACTTCGCCTCGGGTAGTTAAATAATTAAGATCATTTGGGGCTTATTTTAGGCTTTAGGTGTCACTGATTGTTTACATTTGTAGAGCCTTTCCAACTTTTACATTTGGAAGATTGTAAAGATTTGTTCTGTTGAAAAGCATACTTGGACACTTGCCAAAACATTTTTAAGTAAGGCTTAGGTTCAGTTAAAACAAATTTTTCCCTTCCTGTCCCTCTTTCCCTGAACTTTATCCCAGTCAGTTGTGCAGGCTCAGGACATCCTCCTGGTGCCTGCCGACATGACTACAGAAATTACTAAGGTCAACTTGTTCTCTTCTCAGTTCCATGGGGTAAGGGAAACTCTCATGGCCTGGAAATAGTGCACAAAACAGCACACAACCCAGCTCTCTTGGATGAAGAATTCACGTGGTGATAATACAGTGTGCCCAGGACCTGATGGTTTCTACTACTCACCAGTTGTTTTTTTTTTGTTTTTTGTCTTTTTGAGACAGGGTCTCGATGCGCAGTTCAGGCTGGCCTTGAGCTCACTTTGGTAGCCCAGGATGGTCTCAGACTCACATCGATCCTCCTGTCTCAGCCTCCCAAGTGCTGAGATTACAGGTGTGCGCCACCACGCCTCACCAGTTGTTATTGATGACAAAGCTGTGTAGAGAGAGCTGCATCGGTCTTGGAATGAGGGGTAGGTCTGTTGGTGGCATCACGATTATTGCTTTCCCACTTCCTCCTGCCCTTTGTGCTGAACGAGGGACTCCTCCAGGGTAAGGAATAAGAAGGGAAGGCCATGAGCGTCCCAGACAGGGTAGCGGTCTGTTAGGAACTGAGAAGAGCGTGGCTGGCTCACGTTTGCCTCACAAAACCAGCCCTGGGCACCTGGGAAAGCCCAGAGTTGGGCAAAGCTTTTCTTCTCTGTTTTGATGGCTGACTTTTGGTTTTTGCTTTTGTTGATACTGGGAGAGTAAAATCAAACACAACCAAAAAGCTTGTGTCTACACTGCCTCAGAACAGAGATACCTTTCCTAACTCAGTCACTTAAAGTCCCTTACCTGATTCTTCAGCATATATGCAGCACTATGTGAAAGTCCTCGGAGACACTGGGGCAGCAGCCCAGCCCAGCAGGAGCTTACAGGCCAGCTGAGGTGACAAGATCATCAAACCATGGAGAGGGGAAGGATAAAAGACGAGATAACATAGGGATTTCTGCTGTATATCTGCGAGTTTCCCAGTTATTTGGGGAAGCCACCCTTACACCATGCAGCAACCCTGATAGGACGGAAAGGGATCAGATTTGCATCTTCTAATGACTGTGCCCACAGTAAGATCTGTGACCTCTTGTTGCTTAGATGTTTGTGGTGGCTCTGGCTCAGCACCCTTTCAGGACTAAGTGTTTTAGTTGTCGCTTTTCAGTGCAGTTAGCAAGCTACTGAAGACCCAGCCTCTTTCCAACAGACTCCCTTTTGCTTACATCAGGCAGGGTTTGTTCTTATGCTTCAAAACAAAAAAAAAAAACATTAACTGATATTGAATGATATTAAGTAGAGAGCTATCAGCCTTGAAGAGGGAAGCCGTAGCTCTGAATTTAAAAACTGGCTCTGTGCCACTTACCAAAGATGTGTCACAACTTCGACAAGTCACTCTTGGAGCTGAATCAGTGGAGTGGAGGATGGTAATATGCCTGTGTGTCCCTCCTCAAGATGCCATGTGAATATAAAATGTTTTCATCGCTACTATAGACTGATGTTTTGTTTTTTTGTTGTTGTTGTTGTTTTTGTTTTGTTTTTTGTCTTTTTTTGAGACAGGGTCTCGCTATGCAGTTGAGGCTGGCCTTGAGCTCAATTTTGTAGCCCAGGCTGGTCTCGAACTCGCACCAATCCTCCTGCCTCAGCCTCCCGAGTGCTGGGATTACAGGTGTGAGCCACCACGCCCAGCTTAGACTAATGTTTGTAAAACAGGAATCAATAAAGAGTGGGCATGTCGTGATGCTGAGGAAATCAAACTGCCTAGAGAAGGACCCGTAAAGGAGGAAGAAATAAAAATGAGAGTCTCTTCAGAGTGTGGAAGATCAAGGAAGACATTTCTTGATTCTATTGTGAAAGGTGTTGTTTCTTTAATTTTTCTCCTGGTGAATATGTTATGAGTGTATAAGGATACTAATGATTTTGAGAGTTGACCTGGACTCTTCTACACTACTGAATTTGACTATTAACTCTAAGTGTCTTTTGGCATTTGACAGATCATCTTTGTAGAGAATCATGTCATTTACTAAGAATGGCAAGTTAGCTTCCTCCTTTCCACTTCACATGCTTTTTTATTTCTTTCTCTTGTCTAATTGCTCTGGCTAATGTTGCAAGAATTATACTGAACCTAAGTATAGATCATGGACATGTTTGTCTTGTTTATGGTTTTAGAGGGAAAGAGTTCAGCTTCTCTCCATTTAGTTCGATGTTGGCAATTGCTTTGTCAAGGATGGCTTTTATAGGATGGAGATAAATACTTTTTGTTCTAATTTTCTTCAGTGTTTTTCTTTAGCGTGAATGGCTGTTGAATTTTGTTCAGTGGATCTTTTGTGTCCATTGTCATTTTCATCTTTGCTTCTGTTTATGTAGAATATTACATTTATTAATCCCTGAAATGAATTTTAGTTGGTCATCATGCATGATCTTTTTGATGACTTGCTGCATTGAGTTGAACAGATCTTATTGAGGATTTTTGCATCTATGTTTAGAAAACTAGGCCCTTGCCAGGCTGGTCCCACTCCTGAGGTGCACTGAGATGGTGATCGAGACTGGGCGTAGTGGTGCGCACCTATAATCCCAGCATTTGGGAGGCTGAAAACAGGAGGACCACTAGGAGTCCGATCTGTATAGTGAGACCCTGTAGATTCTGTACTAAATACATTTTTAAAAAATAAAAATAAAAACTAAGTCTACAGTTCTTTTTTCTAAGGGTTGGGAGGGATATCAGGCATCAAACTGAGGACCTTGCCCTTGCCAGGCAGGCACTGAACCCCCATCTTGTAGTTCTTTTTTGGTTGGGACCTTTCATGGTTTTGTGATAAGGGTAAAGCTTGCTTCCAGGAATGACTTTGCGAGCGCTGTTTCCTTGTTTATTTCACTAAAGAGTTTGAGGAGTCGTGGCATTAGATCTTCTTTAACATTCTTATAGGTTTTAGCAATTAGTCCTTCAGGACCTGGTCTTCTTTTAGTAGTTGTGGGTTTTTTATTCTTCTAGTTCATTGACTGAAACTGGATTGTTCACGATTTTCATACCCTTTTGGTTCAGCTTTGGTAGTTTATATGTGTCTGTGAAATTTTGCATTTCTTATGAATTTTCCATTTTCTTAGCATGTATGTTCTTCCAGTAGTCACTAATCATCTTTTGGATTTCAGCAGAACCAGTTGTGATCTCACCTTTCTCATTTCTAATTACATGAATGTAGGTATTTTCTTTGGGAAGATTGCCAAAGCATTTCTCTATTTTGTTTAATCTTTCAAAGAACCAGTTCTTTGGTTCATTGATTCTTCATGCTGTTTCTTTAGTCTCCATTTCATTCATTTCTGTTCTGATCTTTGTATTTCCTCATATTAGCTTTGGGTTTGGGTTGTTATTATTTTTCTAGGAACTTGAGGTTCATTCTTAGGTTATTTATCTGAGTGCACTCTGGTTTTCTAATGTGAGAGTTCGCTGCTATAAATTTCCCTCTTAGGATTTCTTTTGTTTTGTCTCAGAGGTTCTTGTATGATGTACTGAAATTAATGTTTAATCATAGGAATGGTCATTCAAGAAGGTTTTATGTCATTTCCATGTGTTTACATAGTTTCTGTGGTGACTTTTGCCATTGATTTCTCATTTTACTGAAACATGATCTGATAACAAGCATGCAATAATTACAATCTTTTGTGTTTACTTTAGCATGCTTTATGGATTAGTGTGTGGTCTATTTTGGACAAAGTCACATGCATTACTGAGGAGAATGTTTATTCTGTTGTTCGGTGAAACACTGTAGATCTGTCGATCTCTATTAAGTTTATTTGTTGGAAGTTCAACTCTGACATTGCTTTCTTGATTTTTTTTTTTTGTCACGTTGAATTTTCCATTTGTGATAGTGGGTTACTGAGGTTCTCCATTACTATTGCATCAGTGCTTATCTGACCCTTCATGATCGTTAGTATTTCTTTTATGAACTCAGGTCTGTCAGCATTTGCTGTTATGGATTTGTATTGTTATCTGTTTCTGCTGAATTATTCCTCAAGCCAATATATAGGGACCTTCTTCAGCTTTTCTGATAGGTCTTTGTTTAAAAGTCCTCTCTGAAATTAGCATAGCTCCTCCTACTTTTTTCTGGGTTCCTATTGCATGGAATTTTTTTTTCCCATGCTTTGACTTCTAGTTGGTGATTTTTTTCTTTTTGGTTTATGTGTTTCTTATGTCCAGCATATTGTTGGGTTTTGTTTCTTGAGCTATTCTGTTCATCTATGTCTTTTTACTGGTTCTTCAGACCATTCCCTCGGATGGTTACAACTGTTACATTAACTGGTTTTGCCATTGCTTTGTTTCCCTGATGTTGCTTCTCCTCTCTCCACCTACTAAATTTCTCATCTCATCTAGTGAATTCATTCTACCAGGTTTTGTTGGCATTGTTAGCTCCATTGTCTTTTCCTAGAATATCCTTGAGAATTTTTTGGAGTCATGAACTTTATTAGATGTTCTTTACCATGGAAGTTTCTTATTTTCCAATCAACTTTTGAAAGATAATTTTGCAGGATATATGGGTCTGGGACGGAAGTTGTTTTCTTCCCTCCAAGGTCTCCTTCACTTTAGGTTCGTGTGGCGAAGTAAGTTATAATTTTGCTAAGTGTCCTTTTATAAGTGATTTATTTCTTTTCTCCAACAGCATTTAAGATTCTGTTTTCATGTTGGGTTTCAAAACTGTGATTATGGTATGTCTTAAAGTGATTCTTTTCTCACTATGGATATTTGGAGTTTTATATATCTCATTTGTCTGTATGTTAAATTCTTTTTCATATATTTGGAAAATGTTCTGCTTTCATATGTGTAAGCATGTTTTTATGCCCTTCATTTTATCTTCTGATTTTTTCATTAATTCTGGTTAATCTTCTGTGTATCATCTGGTAGGTGCTATATCCTTTTTTAAAGTTTACATTAAGATTTGCATCTTAGTGTTTTTAAGAAGGTGTTTCAACACTATCCTCAAATTGGTTGTTTCCTCTGCTCATATTTTCACTAGCATCTTTCATTTCTTGGATTTCTGTTTGGAAATTTTGTGTGGATTCCAATTACTTTCTATGCTAGGTGTTCATAGTTTATATCTCTTCCTTTAGCTCCTCTAGTTTTTATTAGTGTCTTTTCTGGAATCACTGATCATTTTATTTAATAACATCATTATCTCCTTAATTATATCTACTTTTAAAAAACTATATCTTCTCTGAATTCACTAAGCATCTTATTTATCTGTCTTGTTACCTCCTCTGTTATTTTAGATATTTCAGAAATGTGGCTTTTGATGTTTTTCCCCCTTAATGCCGTATGGATCAACTTTATAGGAGTTGAATGTTTTGGAGGTCAGATTTTGCCTTCTGTTCTCATTTTTTTATTCTCTGTTTATTTTCTATGTTGAAGCTTCCTGATTGATTGTAGTGGATAGTTTTCTTGCCAATATGGAAACCTCTTTAATTAATGTATACTTTTTAGATATGTCCTCTGGGTGTAGCTAGGTATTGGCCTTTGCCCTCTTTATCCCAAAGTCCAACCATCTCCATTCTTTTGAGAGAAGTTTCAATCTATTCGGCCCAGTATCCAGTTCTTCAGAAATGAGCTGTAGTACTGTTTATGACCCCAGGCAATCCAGACACTGATATACAGAGAATATCAATTAATAGCAACAACTGTGCCACCTTGGCTAAAGTAGCAAACTCAGCAACAAAAATAGCATCAAACATAAGCCAGATATTGGCAAACTTTAAGAACTAACAATGTACCTCCTTTAACCATAGAAAACAGATCTGTGAACTCAAAATGAAACCAAATGTTGACATTCAGTAAATATCTATTTGATAGAGCTTTGTTTATGGTTTTAGTACAGAGCCTAAAGGGGCTGAGTCTACAGATTGGACTCATGGTGATCCTCCTGTTTTCAGCCTCCCAAGCGCTGGGATCACAGGCCTGTGTTGTCACATCCAGTCTCAGCTGCCATTTCAGTGTGTCCTGGGGGTAGGGCCAGCACAGCATGATGGGGATTGAACCCAGACCTTGAACCTGCTTAAGCAGGCACCTTAATTCACTGAACTATCTGGTCAGCCCTATTCTGTAGAACTTTGTCTTCTTTAGCAATAGAACAGTGTTAAACCACAGTGAGATATATCTGACTATCTAAAGATTAATAAATGTGAAAAAGCTTTATCAATAGAGGTATCAGGGAAACAGGAGCATGAAAATATAGAATTTTTAAAACTTATCAACAGAAGATGGGAAGAAGGTGATAAAATTGAAATGAAGGATTTTATTAAGAAGTAAAATGAGGGGGCCTGGGAGATAGCTCTGTGACACAAATGCCTGCTGGCAAATGCAAAGTTGTGAGTTCAAACTCTGGTCCCACCAAAAAAAAAAAAAAAGTAAAATGAGATTAGTATTAGAAGAAAAGTAACAAGCAAAAGGATAAATAATAAAAAGTAGAGAGTGTATTAGAAGAAAAATAACAAATGAATAAATGGAAAGAGATATCAAGGAAAAAAGAAAAAGGAGGATGTAGTCAAACAATAATAAAAAGGGAGGAAAAGAAAATACATGATAAAACTTCAACACACACACATATGCATGTGCAGAGCAGTGATCAAAGGAAGAGAAAAAATCTCTCTCTCTCTCTCTCTTCCCCAGGGCATGTATTTCCCAGAACTTGTAGTGTTTGGAATCCAGTCAATCCAGTTTCCTCTGCCCTTCTTTATAGGATAGGGGTTTGTGTGGTGACCGCTCTGTACCTGAGGTCTCCTTTGTACAAACCTCCGTCCACAGCAACTGTCCACAGTGAGGTGTGTTCTTGCTCACATTGGTACTTGAGGAAGAAATCAAACCACTTCTCTAGCTCCTGAGGATGTAGGTTGTGGTGGTGGCTCAAACAGACAGCTGGACTCAGTCCTGTCATC
This sequence comes from Myocastor coypus, assembly GCA_004027025.1. NCBI lineage: Eukaryota > Metazoa > Chordata > Mammalia > Rodentia > Myocastoridae > Myocastor > Myocastor coypus. The sequence continues at coordinate 18,439 of PVJA010029633.1, forward strand.
TTGCGATCCAGATACCTCTGCACATCACATTCCCCTAACTAAGCCTTCTCGCTCCACAGAATTCAGGCCCCGCGTCCTTCCCTGCTCTGAGCTTGAACATTTTAGGGGCTCTCTAGCCCTTGCCCTCTCCAAGTCTGTCTCCCATGCCTGTCTCTTACCCAGCCACAGTGGTAGGAGAACACTTCAGTCCTACAGTGAAACTGCAGCGTAAGTATTCCATGAAAGCCTCACGTACTCAGCCTCGCTCCTAAGTGGTGCCTGGTTAAATTCTGGCAATGTGGCAGATGGCGCACTTGACTTTTTCGCCGACTCTCTCACCATGAAGAAGCCACCCTCAGGATAAAATCACATGTGGTTGTTTGTTTTGCTTTTGTTATTTATTTATTTTTACTTTACAGCAACATGTGCTTTCTTGGGACTGGTGTTACTAGCCTTTATTTTTCCCTGAAGCAGCCAACTCTTCTGGGCTTCATTCTTTTGGGCATGGAATTCTTCCTTCATCAGCTCAGTTACTGGGTAGTCATCTCTGTGGCTCTGTGCTCTTTAGAGCTATTCACAATAATTAAGTATTTCCAATCCCCAGAAAAATTAAGTAGAATCCAATCAGGTTCTTCTATTCTGGACTTGGCCCTATTCCAAGCTCAGGCCCACTAGCTGTTCAGCATTTTTGTGGTTGTTTGAAGAGGGGAAACAAAAGGCAGAGCCAGATCCACGTTAGTAATGATTAAGGACAAGACACTGAATCCACAGGTGTGGAGTTGGTTGAGTCCCAGCATGCAGGTCCATGTGTTCGGTGGAGCATTATGTAAGACTATGACACCTACCTTAAAATATATGTATAAAGCATTTCTACAAATAATAAAAGCTCAATAGAAAAATGGGGAAAGAAACATAAAGAAGCATGTCATAGACCCTGAAATGCATGTGACTAATAAACATATCATCTCTCTCATAACCGTTATGATAACATTTGATAATCATTAAATGCAAGCTTAAGACACAACTTAGAGGAACTCTGACCCCACCCACTGCCCCGACGAACCGGGCTGGCAGCCAGATAGGACCTCTGGCCTAAGTATGCACCCAGCCCGGCCACCACAACTCCAACGCCATGCGCAGCCTGTGACTGGTGGGAACCTAGGCAGGAACACTAGGCCTGATCTGTTGCACCACGGGAACTTCTTCCCTGCCCAAAACCCAGCTTTGGCATCTGCTGTGGAACCCTGCAAAAAAATTCTCTGCAGAGAGGCTGGGGTCAGACCTGCCAGCTAATCCACGAGCTGAGCATCTTGCCAGAGGAGCACAGCGGGCTCTCCTCCAAAATCTGCAGCAGGAAGCTGAGCAAGGCAGCCAGACCAAGCCAGGAACATGTGGACAGGATCAAGACTGGTGGATCCGGACCCAAATCTCAGTAGGTGCTAATGGCATAATTTCGCCAAAGTACAGAGCTCACTGCCACACAAAATGACAAAAAAGAAGGAGCAAGATGCAGTCTGAGGTCTTGAGCCGACCCAGAACAAATACAGGAGACACTAAGAAAACGAGAATCATCTGGCAAAAATCTCTGAGTTGGCAGCATCTGAAATAGACAGACAAGGGAAGACACCACATGGAGGAACTCAGATCAGAAATAATATCTGAAGTAAAAAAAGAAATGCATGAATTAATAGACTCTGAAGTGGTAAAACAACTGCAGAAACATATAGAGGAAATCAGACCAGAAATAACGTCTGAAGTTAAAAAAATGACATCTCTAAATTAATAGCATCTAAAGTAGGGGAACAACTGCAGAAAAGTAAAAAGGAGATCACAGCAGAAGTAATATCTGAAGTAGAGGAAGAAAGGATAACTATAGTGAAAGACTTAAATGTTACTAAAGAAGACATTGATAAAAAATTAGAGGAGATTATAAAAATGATGGATTCCTTAAGTATAGCAATATAGGAAAGAAATAGATCACATGAAACAGTTTCAAAGATATATGCAAGAAAATAAAATCTGAATCACAAGCTGGCAACAACTTATGAATGAAAATGAAGATAGAATTTCAGATCTTGAAGATACAGTCACAGCTAGTACAAAGGCAAGAAAGGATCTCTTAAAAAGCAACCAGGATGCAGGAAAAAACAATACAACATCTGCAAGATGATACCAAAATGAACACAGTGAGATTAATAAGAATTAATGAGAAAGAAGGAGTAAATACAAAGGATATAAAAAGAATATGGGCAGAAGTAATAGGAGAAAACTTCCCAAATATGAGAAAATAATCAGACATTCCGAAAACTGCAGCATACAGAACCCCAAATAACATCAACCTGACTAAAAACACACCCAGTCATATAATAGTCAAGATTCCAGAAATGGAGCCAAAGAAGAATACTAAAAGGTGTTAGATAAAAGAAACAGATTAAGCCGGGCATGGTGGCGCACGCCTGTAATCCCAGCACTCGGGAGGCTGAGGCAGGAGGATCGATGTGAGTTCGAGACCAGTCTGGGCTACAAAAGTAAGCTTAAGGCCAGCCTGAACTGCATAGTGAGACCCTGTCTCAAAAAGCAAAAAAAAAAAAAAAAAAAAAAAAAAAAAAAAAAAAAAAAAAAAAAAAAAAAAAAAAAAAAAAAAAAAAAAAAAAAAAAAAAAAAAAAAAAAAAAAAAAAAAAAAAGCAAAAGATTATACTTAAAGGAAAATCCATCAGAATAACAGCACATTTCTCTTCACAAACCATGAAGTCAAGAAGAGCATGGAGCAGAGTGTCATAAGTCAATATATTTCAATTATAACCATCAATGTCAATGGACTCAATTCTCCAATTAAAAGAAATAGACTGGCAGAGTGGATAAGGAAGCAAAATCAAACAATATGCTGTATACAAGAATGGCACTTAACTCATAAAGAAACTCATAGACTAAAAGTTAAAGAATGGAAAGCAATACTACATGCCCCAGCATCTCAAAAAAACAAACAAACCAGGACTAGCCATCCTGCTTGCAGACAGTCTAAACTTCAAACCAAGATTGATCAAATGAAATAAAGAAGGCCATTTCATACTGGTTAAGAGAAAAATTCAACACAAAGAAGTAAAACTCATAAATATATACACACCCAACAGGGAAGCAGCAAATTAAGACAAATCATAATGGACATGAAAAATCTACTATCCAATACCACAGTCTTAACAGGAGACCATAACACCTCTTTATCCCTAAAGATAGGTCAAGCAGACAAAAAATTAGCAAAGATGTCACAAAGCTGAACCAGAACTTGGAACAACTGGACCTGAAGAACATACACAGAGTGTTCCAACCAACCACCTCTGAATACATATTTTTTTCAGCTGCACATGGGACATTTTCTAAAGTAGACCATGTACTACTCATTGGTCATGCTTAAGTACATGCAAGAAAATAGAAATTATCCCATGCATATTATCTGACCACAGTGCAATGAAACTGGAAATAAATGGCAAAAGAAAGCACAAGAACTGCATAAATACATGGAAATTAAACAACACTCTTCTCAGCAACCAGTGGGTTACAGATGAAATTAAACAAGAAATTAAACAATATCTATAATTTAATGAAAATTCAAACACAATCTATCGGAAATTTAAGGGATGCAACAAAAGCAGTTCTTAGAGGGAAATTTATAGCTCTGAACTCACACATTAAAAAAACTGACTGGAAACAAATAAATACTCTCATGGAGCACATAAACCAACTAGAAAAGGGAGAGAAAACAAAAAGCCCAAAGACGGGAGGAAATTATAAAGATTAGAGCAGAAATTAAATCAATTGAGAGGAAGAAAACAATACAAAGACTTAAAGAATCAAAAAGCTGATTCTTTGCAAGATTAAATAAAATTAATAAGCATCTACCTAACCTCATCAAAAAGAGGAAATAAAGGACTCAAATTCAAGCAGTAAGGAATGAAAAGGGGGAAATTACTACAGATTAAGAAGAGATTCAGAGGATCATATATAGTACTTTGAGAATCTTTACTCTTATAGAATTGAAAACACACGTGAAATGGAAAGATTCCTAGAAAGGTACAAATTACCAAAACTGAATCAAGAAGATACAAGAACTCTCAATAACCCAATAACAGCAATTAAATACAAAATATAATAAAAAGCCTACTGATAAAGAAAAGTCCAGGACCTGATGCATTTACCACTGAATGACACAAGAAATTTACAAAAGACATAATCTCAATACCCTTCAAACTCTTCAATGAAATTGAAAAGGAAACAATTATCCCAAAATCATTCTGAAAGGCAAGCATTACACTGACACCAAAACCAGAGAGAGATGCAACTAAAAAAGAGAACTACAGACCAATTTCTCTCATGGACATAGATGCAAAACATCCTCACCACTAGAATATAGCAAATCATCAATAAGATTATACACCATGAACAGGTAGGATTCATCCCAGAGATACAAGAATGGTTTCATATATGCAAATGTATCAATGTAATGCACCATATCAATAGAGTCAAAGCAAAAAATCACATGACCATCTCAATCGATGCAGAAAAGGCTTTGGATAAAGTCCAATACTCATTCATGTTTACAGTCCTACAGAAAATTAGAATAGAGGACCTCTACCTCAATATCATAAAAGCCATCTATGACAATCCAATGCTAGCATAATTCTAAATGAGGAAAAGCTGAAGTCTTTTACTCTCAGATCTGGTACAAGACAAGGATGTCCTCTATCTCTACTCCTATTCAATATAGTTCTGGAATCATTAGCTACAGCCATTAGACTGGAGAGAGAAATAAAAAAAAAAACAAGAATAGATAAAGAAATTAAATTATCATTATTTGTAGATGACATGATAATTTACTTGGAAGACCCAAAAAACTCCACCAAGGTGCTACTAGAATTATTGGAAGACCCAAAAAACTCCACCAAGGTGCTACTAGAATTATTGGAAGACCCAAAAAACTCCACCAAGGTGCTACTAGAATTAATAAGCAAATTCAGTAGTGTAGCAGGATACAAAGTCAACACACAAAAGTCGACAACATTCCTTTACATAGATAACAAACACACTGCGATAGAAAATGGAGAAACATTACCTTTTATGATAGCACTGGAGAAAATGGAATTCTTAGGAATTAACCTAGCTAAAGAAGTAAAAGACCTTTTCAATGAAAATTGTAGTACTCTGAAAAAGAGATCTTAGAGGGTTTCAGAAAATGGAAAGCTATTCCCTGCTCTTGGATAGGGAGAACCAACATTGTGAAGATGGCCATACTTCCTAAATTTTTATACAGATTTAATGAAATTCCTATCAAAATGCCATCAACATACCTCATAGACCTGGAGAAATCATTCCTAAAATTTATTTCGAACCAAAAAAGACCTAGCATTGCAAAGACAATCCTGGGCAACAAAGATAAGGCAGGAGGAATTACAATCCCTGACCTAAAGTTATACTACAAAGCTACAGTGATAAAATCAGCGTGGTATCAGCAAAACATAGATCTGAGGATCAATGGAATAGATTAGAACATTCAGAAGCAAATACAAACACAGTCAGCCATCTTATTTTCAAAAAAGGGGCCAAGCATGTTTTTTGGAAGAAAAACAGCCTTTTAAACAAATGGTGCTGGAAAAACTGGCTCTCTGCATGCCAAAAACTAAAACTTGACCCACATCTATCACCATACACTAAACTAAAATCAAGATGGGTTAAAGATCTAAATATTAAAAAAGAAACATTAAATCTCCTGGAAGAGAAAGTGGAAGAAAATCTTGAAGACATCAGGATAGGCAAAGAGTTCATGGACAAAAATCAAAATGCATGTTTAACACTTGAAATGATCAACACAAGACAACCCACAAATTTCAAAAAGATTTAAACTAATAAGCATTCAGACAAAGGTCTTCTATGTGAAATTGATAAAAAAAAAAAAATATACTCATAAGTGAAATAAACCAGACTTACATGTGTAAATATTGTATAGTCTCCTAGCATAAGGACTCAAAAGAAGAAATAAAAATGAAAAGGCATAACACAGCTGAATGGAAACCAAGTTCTTAATGGTTAAACAAATACTGCAAGCAGAAAACATAGGAAACATGGCAGGAGCAAAACTATCCACTCATATACACAGGATGTACTAGAAAATGGTCTTAAGACCCTACAATAGGTTTTTCACATTGAGAATAGCAATGTGTAATACTAAAACTATGCTTGGAATGCCTGGCATTCCAGTCTTTTAGATGTGTGATGCTTCTAGTGTAATTTCAGTTACTGCTTTACTCTCTCTCTCTCTCTCTCTCTCTCTCTCTCTCTCTCTCTCTCTCTCAAGAAAATGATTGGTTTACAAGAAAACAAAAAAAAAATGATATTAAATGAGAGCAGGAGACTAGGAAAAATGCCATAAGATTGACAGGCTACAATTTTGTATAAGCTTAAGTTTCTAAATTTCTGTGTAACAATGTGTAACTACTTTTATCACATTCTATAGAGCAGTGGTTCTCAACCTTTCTAATGCCATGACCCCGCAATACAGTTCCTCATGTTGTGGTGACCCCAAACCAAAAGATAATTTTGGTGGCTACTTCAAATTACTCATTCCAATAAATAACATTTCACCATGGCATAGCATGGGTTTAAATATGTATTTTCTGATGGCTTTAGGCGACCCCTGTGTTTTGGTCTTTCAGCCCCCACAGGGTTGTGATCCACAGGTCGAGAACTGCTGCATAGAGATTTATTAGAATATCAATGATTGATATAAAATACCAATTCCGAATTAAGTCTAAGATGTTTGATACTCAGAAAGACCATGATGTTAAACTCAAATACCTATGTTATAGAGTAATAGTATCATGAAGCTTTTCTTCTGGAGGGTTAAGAATATGAGTGTGTAAACCAAAAATTAGAGAAAAAGAAGACCTACAAAGATAGCCAACATTGGGGCTGGGGAGACAGCTCCATGGCACAGGTGCCTGCCTGGCAAATGCAAGGTTGTGAGTTTGAACCCTAATCCCACAAAAGAAAAAGAAAAGAAAAAATGATAGCCAATATTTTGGCCTTATACTTTCATATTCAATGAGGACTCAGGACAGAAGAGAACCTATGCTGTAACATCCTATAACACAGTGGCTTCCCAAATTTTCTGTTCAAGGAGATTATGGGGCCATGAGGGAAAGGGACTGAAGATGTATAGTGTGCCTATGGAGAGTCACCTAGAGAAAAAACATTCTCTCAGGCTTTCACAGAAAGGGAACTGGTCAAGCAATGGCCGTGACTCATCCAGATGGCTGACACTGACAACAGATCTACAAAGCACTGTACATGGTTTCAAAGTAAATCCTGAAGGGATTTAACTGACCTTGGGAGATACAAAGGTTATACGTATTGTAATACAGGTTTTGCTTTAACTTGCCCTTAACTACCCAGCAGAAAAGTTTAACCATGAGGTATAAAATGTAAAGCATGATTGGTATGCTGAGCTAAAAGGCTTAAATGAGCAGCTTCCAAAAAATTGCCAGTTTGCCCATAACCCACTGTGATTATGGAACATAGGATTATGTGTACAACTACTTTCTCTTAGTTCAATGAGAAGAAATTTTTTGTACCAACAATGATTAGAAAAATTATCATGTCTGTCTTAGGTATTTTTTACTCATTTCTGGTACAAATACCCCACACTCAAAATGAAGGAAGGAAAGGCTTATTTAGCTCTCAGTCACTGGAAGTTTCAGTCCATATTCGGCTGCCCTAAGGCTGAGTGGAACAGAGCAGAGAGCATCCAGTTCATGGCGGCAGAACAGCAACAGTGGTGACAGAGGCAACTGGCCAACCAGGGCAGCAGACAGCAACAGCATCAGTCTGTCTCTCTGTCTCTCTTTATATTACATTCAGGCTCTCCGCCTCAACCTATCTGCCTTAGGCTGCACCCATAATTCCAGAAGTACTTAAAACACATAATCCCAGGGATCATGGATCAAGTCTCAAACTCTAGATCAGTACTCAATCACATAATCCCAGTGACTCATGAGTCAAGTCTCAAT
>PVJA010029634.1:8270-26583 GCA_004027025.1 Myocastor coypus
AAAAAAAAAAAAAAAAAAAAAAAAAAAAAAAAAAAAAAAAAAAAAAAAAAAAAAAAAAAAAAAAAAAGAAGTACTAAGTACTTCTAAAGAAGACACTGATAAAAAAAAAAAATAGAGGAGAATAGAAAGATGATGGAATCCTTGAATGAGCAATAAAGGAAAGTAATAGAATTTATGAAGCAGATTCAAAGTACTATACAGTAACTTAAAACCTCAATCACAAACTGGGAAAACCATTTCAATGAAAGTGAAAATAGACTTTCAGACCTTAAAGGCACCATTGCAATTAGTGAAGAGACAAGAAAAGATCTTTTAAAAACAACTAGGATGCAAGAAAAAATAATCCAACATCTGCAAGATGATGCAGAGATGAACAATGTAACACTAATAGGCATCAGTGAGAAAGAAGGAGTCTGTGCAGGTGATATAAAAGAATATGGGCAAAGCTGGGCATGGTGACGCACGCCTGTAATCCCAGCAGTTGGGAGGCTGAGGCAGGAGGATCAGTGTGAGTTTGAGACCAACCCAGACTACAAAAGTGAGCTTAAGGCCAGACAGAACTGCATAGGGAGACCCTGTCTCAGAAAGACTAAATAAATAAATAAATAAATAAATAAATAAATAAATATGGGCAAAGTCATAGCAGAAGACTTCCCAAATACAGAGAAACAATTTGACATTAAGATAACAGAAGCATATAGAACTCCAAATAACATCAACTCAATTAAAACCACACCCAGACATAGAGTAATCAAGATCCCAGAAATTCAGCACAAGAATAACCTACTAAAAGCCACTAGAGAAAGCAAAAACAGATCACATTTAAAGGAAAACCAATTAGAATAATGGCAGATTTCTCTTTACAAACCATCAAGTCAAGAAGAGTATGGAGCAAAGTACTTCAAGTCTTGCAAGAAAACAAATTCCAGCCCAGCCTGATATACCCTACAAAATTCTCAAGTTCAGTGGAGAAGTGAAATACTTCCATGACAAAGAACAACTAAAGAATTTCATTATGACAAAACCAACCCTGCAGTTTACTAAAAGATAGTCTAGAGAGGGATCAAAATGACCACAACTCCATAAAAGAGAATGGAAAGAACCCACCAAATAAGGCAAATAATTAAACACAGGAGAAAAAGAGGTATACAGAAGCAGTCTTTAAATGATTCTTTTGTATACAGTAGCAGAATATGTCCATCAGCATAGTCTACAAATGGACTTCTCCTGCACCCTAGGGTTATGATTCTGTCATTCTATAGTGTGGCTATCAGGGAAATAGCAGTAGTTCAGTGCCACAAGTGACACCAGGCCATGTCTACAACATACTAGAACTTTGTGTGATATCCTATCTCCAAGCTATTAGAAGTTCTGGACATATATTTACCAATCCAGTCTATGTATGTTTTATTCTTAGTAATTGTTTACTACCATGGAAACTTCTTCTTAGTTGATATCTTTGTATATATTAACCTATTCAAATACTATGTGAGTACTCTGAATTGATTACAGATTCATACATATGATACACAACATTCTTAAGCTGGACTCACGATTTGATTTGAATTTTGGAATATTGTTTTGAAATATTTAATTTTTTTGTGGGATTGAACCTGGGATTAAACTCAGGTCCCTGCGTTTGCCAGGGAAGCACTTATACTACTGAGCTATCTCCCTGACCTTTTAATTTTATTTTTATTTTATTTTTTTTTGGTGTGACCGGAGATTCAACTCAGGTCCTTGCGCTTGCCAGGCAAGCGCTTGTTCTGCTGAGCTATCTCCCCAGCCCCAAAATTTAACTTTTCTGAATATTATTTAATATTTTTTGTTTTATGATTCATACTGTATGTTTGACTTACAATCTACTTATAAGACATGGTATGATATTTTCTCCTAGTATTAGAAACTTTAAAAAGAAAAAAAAAAAAAAAAAGCCGGGTGTGGTGGCTCACACCTGTAATCCCAGCACTTGGGAGGCTGAGGCAGGAGGATTGGTGTGAGTTCGAGACCAGCCTGGGCTGCAAAAGTGAGCTCAAGGCCAGCTTGAACTGCACAGGGAGACCCTGTCTCAAAAAGGAAAAAATTTAAAAAAAAAGAAAAAGAAAAAGAAAAAAAATATGCATATATGTGTACACATAGAGGATAGATATACAGCTACTTTCTCTTAGTTCATTGAGAATAAAAGTTTGTGCTAATATTATTTAGATAAGATAGCGGTCTGCATCTTGTCTTCAAAATAACTACTATGAAGGCATTGTATCAATTATTGTAACCATCCCACTTTTGTTTTGTGTGGGACTGGGGTTTGAACTCAGGACGTTACACTTGCCAGGCAGGCACTGTGCCATGGAGCTATCTCCCTGGCCCCAAACTTTTTTTTGAAACTGTTTCATTGTCATTTTATCCTTTCTCATTAAAATGAATTTTTTTTTTAAAGAGCTGTCAAACAAATACTGCTCAACAGGTGGTGACGGCACAGAAATGTACCCACAGAACAGTGTGAGAGGTTTTGAAGTACTCATTTATTCATTGACAAAAGTCTGCATTTGTCACAAAACAAGCATAGAGGAGAGGCCAGACAAAGCTGAGGGCCTGTGCTCTGTGACTAAGGTCAGGTGACATGCAGGTTGGCCCATCCCCATCAGGCGTCTCCCAGAGTTAGAAGAGCTGGAACCTCGAAGCCACTTTCCCTGGACTGGCTCATCTGTGCCATCAGAAGTAGCCCCTGTGTGAAACCAAGTGCACCCAGGAAGGTGGACCGTGAGCTGTACTCGGAGCCCACGGGAGCGGCTCTGGGGGCAGCCCCAGTACCTGTATTCTAACGTCACAGTGTAGGCAATGGCAGCAGTACAATTTATAATAGAATAGCTCTTCTAGAACTGAAAACTTTTTTTTTTTTTTTTAAGACAGAGTCTTGCTATGTAGTGTAGGCTGGCCTAGACGTCATGGTGGCCCTCCCACCTCAGCCTCCTGAGTGCTGGAATTGCAGGCATGCATCACTGTACCCAGCCAGAACTCAGAACTCTTAGCTGCATAATTCCTGGCTATCCCAACCCCCTTGTTTTCCTGTCTCTCCCAGAAGTTCTGTATGCTCCTTGGCAGTACGCTGTAAGCAGTGCCTTCCTGCTTTCAGTCATTAGCGGGTTACTTAGTCTGTAACTTGAAACCTTTCCTGGGAGGGTGGGTACTGGATTCGAGTGAGAGACACTGAACAGGACACCTGGCACAGTTGATTTTCACTTCATTCTTTTTCCAGTTGTGACAAGTTTTGTGGCACACTGTCTTCCCGTTCCAGTTCGACCTTGCTTTGTATGGTGATCCAACTCATGGGCTTGTGTACCAGGCAAGTGTTCTACTACTGAGCTGCATCTTCAGTCCTTTAAAGAATTTTTTTTTTTTAAATTTTGGAGACAGAGTTGTGCCAAGTGCCAAGTTTCCCAGGCTGGCCTTGAACTCTCCATCCTCCAGCCTCAACCTCCTAAATAGCTAGGATTCCAAGGTGCTTCGCTTATTTTAGTTTTGTTCTCTGCTTCCTTTTGCCCCGGTGTTTATCAGTCTGATGTTTTCCTGGACGCTGGCTGCTGAATTTTACCCGTCTCTTCATCCAGGTCTTTGGAGGTGTTCGTTTAGACTCAAACTCAAACCTTCCTAGCACTTTTGTAGTACTTCAAGCACTGTGTCATTTGCATGTTTGTTTTTTTTTTTTTAACAGTGATTACCATGAGAACACATGGGGAAGTAAACACAGCAACCTGCATGACTCAAAACAAAAGAACAAAGCACAAGCAGGCATTGATCTGAGTCACAATAGGACCCACCTCAGCTGCCAGAGCTTGCAGAGGCTGCCAGAGCTTGCAGAGGCAGAGAGCAAGTGTTCACGCTCGCTAATGTACTGGCTCATGTGTTTTGTAAAAATGCCACAATCATTCTTCAGTGCTTTAATCTCTCATGTGAGCACCTCTGCATAGAACATTTTCTGTGCAGAAGGACAGATGGCAGGAAATGTGAACATGGAGGAGTCAAAAGCCACCTGGAGCTACATCACACAAGTGGCACTAGCTAGACAGAGAAGACACCTGTGTCAAGGGCCCTACAGTGGCCAACTCCATGATCTACAGTAGAAGTGGAGCTTTAGAACAAGCTGCAATTTTTGTTAAATGCCAGTATCTAGGACCCAGCCTACAGCAATGGAATCCCAATCTTTATTCAGGGGGCACTGGCATTTTTTTTTAAAAAAGCTTCTGCAATTCCAGTGAGCCGCTGTCTCTCTTGAGAATCCCTGGACAGAGCGTTCTTCACTGCCTTGTTTAAGGACATGGCTATTGCTCTTGTCTTCATAAGGCATCCTTTAAGGCTTAAAGACTAAGGAACCAGAGCAGGCTCTCTAGTTAGTAGCAACTATAAGTTTTTATTCAAAGATTACTTGTCCTGAAATAATTTGGGTGCTTCTGGACAAAACCCAGACTGGGGACTGATTCTAATGGAACCATGGGGAGTCAGCAAGAGAAAATGTAAAACCAGTGATTCTGTAATTGCTCACGTAATAAAAACCAGGGTATGAATAGCAATGGAGTCTTGTCCAGGGCAGGATCCCTTCCTTGGCATCTAGAGTGCAGACAAGAGCAGATTTTCCTCAAACAAGGTCATTGATGGCCATTCCAGTGAGAGGATCTTCTGGAATTACCTGGGGTACAGTTTTCTAGCAAATCCCAGGAAGCAGGAGTGCCAAGAGGCTGCAATTCTAGGTCTGTGGTTTTCAAACATTCACACTCAAGCTTGTTAAATGCAGAAATCGTAGATCCACACTGGGTGCTGCTGGCCCAGTGATTTTCAACCCCAGCTGTGTCCTGGAATCCCTGAGAGGCTTGGAAAATACTGGTTCTTGGGTCCCACCATAAGCAATTTTGGTTGTTTGGTTTGGATATGGGCTGGGCATGGAGATTTTTCAAAGCCCCCACAGCAGTCTAACATGCAACCAGAGTTGAGAACCACAGGTGAGGAAAGTGCTACTGTAGACTTTTATTCCTGTTCTGCTTTTCTGCTTGGAAAGTGCACCTTTCTGATTTCCTTTCACATTCCATCTGCAGAGGAGCAAAAGAGACTTAGAACCCAGGGACCAGCCCCTTCATTTCCAGATGAGGAACGTGGAGGTGAAGTGCTTAATGCAGAGTTAGCCGCAGGGTGCAGACTTGTCGCTGCTGCCTGCTGCCCGCAGGGAAACACATGGGCCGTTACACGAAGCCTAATGCTGTAAAACATTAGAAGTATAGAGTGGTTTCATATTGTTACTGAAGTCTCTGTAGCTCTTTACACTGATTCCTAACTTCATTCTGCTTCCCATGTTTATAAAGTGATTCTGGGACCCATGGCTACCTTGTGTAACCCTTAGGCCTCAGACTTCTAAGCATAGGTGTGTGCTTGTTCCTGGCTCTCACTCTTGGAGATGGATTGGATTTGGATTCTGATGAAAAGCTGAACTTCTGGAGAAGAACTGAGCCATTTCTGGTTGTTTTCTTAAAACTCTATGAATATGTGATCAATGGGTATTTTGTTGTAGGTCAGGTGTATGCCTTTCAGTGTCTATATGAAGTAGATATCGTCAGATCAGGGCTTCTGGGACAGTTTCTCAACTAGTAATACATTGAAGAAGAGGCTCCTGTGTGTAGCGGTGGGGGTACATGGTAGTTCAAGAAGGGCTTCTCTCTTGGGAGCCCTGCAAGGCGGTGAGTGAGTACATGGCCATTCTAAGACCCAGCCATGCACTGCTAGTGTCAGTTGTTGTGGAAAGGGGTTGGATCATTTTGTTGAGAACAAAATAGACCTTTACCTGGGCATGTTGGTGCACACATGTAATCCCAACACTTGGGAGGCTGAGGCAGGAGGATGGCAACAAGTTCAAGGCCAATTTAGTCTACATAAGTGAGTTTAAGGCCAGCTTGTACTACAGAGACCCTGCCTCAAAGACAGAAACAAACAGAAATCCCCAAACAATGACAAAATAAAAAACATGTAATAGAAAAGAAAGTCATCTGTACATTCCGGCTGTTAGATTCCATCCAAAGTTAACATTACCTCAGTGTCCTGGGTGGAAGCAATTTTTCATCCATTTCTCATTCTTTTTACATATTCCACAGATATTTCACTTTTTTTTTTTTGTCTCTTTGAGACAGGGTCTCGCTATGCAGTTCAGGCTGGCCTTGAGCTCACTTTTGTAGCCCAGGCTGATCTCGAACTTGAACTGATCCTCCTGCCTCAGCCTCCCAAGTGCTGGGATTACAGGCGTGCGCCACCATGCCCGGCCTTGCTATTTCACTTTTTACATTATAAGGTCAGTAGCATAAAAATAGTTTCGGGAATAGGCTGCCCCATATGGGGCTGTGATCGTTGATATTTACCAGGTATTTTCTGCCAATGGAAATAGATTATCTGGGTGTTTAAAGGAAACAGTAACAGTCAGCAGGTAATGTAAGTTTATTCTTTTCCACCAGTACTTTAAAAACACACTTGATTTCAGAGTTAGAAATACAGGTTTGCCAAGAACAAGGGTATTATGTCAAAGATCTGTTTTATCCTAATGTAGTGAAAGGACCTTTAACCTTCTGAAAAGAAAACCCCTGGATCTACAATCAGCCTATGCAGAACTGGATAAAAGAGAAATCTACTTATATCATAAGAATGTCTCACTAAAATTAAAAATAAAAAGAAATATAATCATATAGCTATCTCCTTTCACAGTGCAAAAATAGTCACTGTGGGCTGTGGTCATTTGAAGGCTGGATGGGGGCTTTCTAAGATGGTGTATACATATGGCTAAGTGGCGCTTACTCTTAAAAATAGGCTCCAGCATCTCCTCCTCCTTACAGAAGACCTTTCCGTAAGACTGCCTAAGTGTCATGCCAGCATGATTTCTTGCTTCCTCTAGAATAACCTGAGAGACACATGCATTAGAAGCCCTGAGGTCTTTTATGATCTAACATGGAAAGCCACATACCCTTGCTTCTACAATATCCCATTATTTACCACAGGTCAGGCCTCTTTGGTGTGGATAGGAGTCCATGGTATGAATGCAGTATTATCAGGGTCCCTCTTAGGGTTTCCCTTAAATATGTGCCTTAGTCTATCTTATGATTAGTAAAAATTACAACAACCCCTTAGTCAGGCATGGTGGCGCATGTCTGTAATCCTAGCACTTGGGAGGCTGAGGCGGGAGGATCAGTGAGAGTTCGAGATCAGCCTGGGCTACAAAACTGAGCTCAAGGCCAGCCTGAACTGTACAGCGAGACCTTGTCTCAAAAAAAACAAAAACAAACAAACAAAAAAAAAAAAAAAAAAAAAAAAAAAAAAAAAAAAAAAAAAAAAAAAAAAAAAAAAAAAAGAACTAGGTAATAAATGACTTGGGCTTTCTGGGAGAAGTACAATCAAGGATATCATGTAGGTTCTTCTCCTGTCCTGTCCCACCCTGCCCCATTTGCCTGTGGTGGGTCATCCCTAGTGTGCCCATGCCTGACATCCACTTGCCATCAGCTGGATGAGTTCCCAGGACAAACAGCCACTTGCATGACGGGGAGAAGCTTGACCTGGGCCTCTGCCAGTGACAGAATTTATCAAGTTTCTCTTTCCTGGACTGAGATTCCACAGGGAAGTCCCTGGAAGTTGGCAGCAGTAGTTCTCAAGTTGTAGATGATGAGTATACGGCCCTGGCCAGGTACAGCCACAGCTAGCAATTGGAGCTCATGGCAGGGGCCAGAGATACACATGATTATGGATTCTTGGCACGTTTGAGTTTACCAGCCTTCCAACTATGCTGGCATAAAGACAGACTGGATATATTCTCTGTCTTGATTTTAAAATTGATTGATATACTTTTGTAGGCCAATAAAAGTGCTATGATCTCTATACTTTGTGGATGTTGGTCCTAGCACAGGGGTTGGTGGTGTTCAAGATTGGTCACTATGGCTCATGTGCCAGTGTATTGGAACGATGCCAGTGGGCCATATGAAACCAGGCAGTGGGCTGCTTTTGGCTGTGGGCCCGTCGTTAGCTCACCCCTGCTCTATGTCACTAAGGTGCAATTAGCTGAAAGGACTTCACATAGGTCACAGGACCCTGAGAAAAGATGTGACTACCTGCAGTCATTGGGAACTACTACAGAGCTCAATCTTTCACTAGTCCTAATTGCTCTCCACCTTTCTTCCCCACTTACGGAAAAGCACATAATAGGAGCTGGGGATATAGCTCAGCAGCATGGCGCCTGTCTGGCAAGTGCCAGGTCCTGAGTTTTTTTTTTTTTTTTTTTTTTTCTTTCTTTTTTGAGTGTTTTCTATTTTAAAGAAAATTTAAGAATAAAAATGGTACAGAATTTCAAAACAAGATGATAGATTGACAATGGTTATCATATTACATATTGTTATCTTCCAAGTAGTTGTTTAGATTACCAGATATGGGCATGCAAAATTGATCAAATAATTAAGCAGTAACTGTTCCTTTACAATATAAGCCAGTAGTACAATTATCTTGGCTATCTTATGTATATACATATTTTTCCTTTCTCTCTCTTTTTTCTCCTTTTCCCCATCCCAATTGTTACTTTCTTTTTGAGCAGTTTCTTTCTCTTTTACAGCATCTGTTGTACCTTTTTGACTTTATTTATTCTTTCAGTTTCTTACACTAGGGAGACAATATGATGTTCATACATGCGAGTCTGATTTATTTCACTTATGAGTATAATCTATAGTTGCATCTTTACCTACAAAAGCCTCACTATAAAGAACAAGGATTATTGAAAAACCTTGATGTTTAGAATTGAGGTGGAGAGACCTGAAGTGGAATGCCCAAGAAATAAAAGGAAAACATTTATTATATCATGAAAGTTAGTAGAATGCCCAAGAATAAAATGCCCACGAAATAAAAGGAAAACATTTATTATATCATGAAAGTTAGTAGAAAAATGCTCAAAGGAACAGCAGTGTTCAGGTGAATCAAAGCTGCATTGTTGTTAACTAAAAAGGGACTAAAAGTAACCCACTGGATCCTGCAACATGGAAACCACTGGTAACTTTAGTAAAGAAACTTTCCATTGAGCCCTGAGAACCAAAGTAAGAATGGAAGCAACAGGTCGAAATAGGCCTGTGATACTTTTGGCTGCAAAGAGGGGCTTAAATGAGTGAGGGATTTTGCAAGATGGAAGGTAGCATTAGTTTAAATCCTGGCCAGACGGGTGACAGCTATTGTAGTAGGGGAGGCCACAGATAAGAGGGTGTGCAGCAGAGGGAGGGAGGCCTTGTGGCTGGAAACTCATGGAGAGGTGGGAGCAGGTGGAATCCAGAACAGAGCTGTGACAGGCTTTTGTAAGATGTTCCTTCCTATGTCACAAATGCAAAGCTGAGGCCTGATGCAAGTACAGCCATAGTTAAGGATCCAAAGTGAGAAGTAGAGTGTTATGGTTTATGTCTAGTTGTCACCCCGAAGCCCCATGTCCTTGAGGTGGCTCCTAGGGTTTGTGATTAACTCTTGATCCAATGCTGGGATTATGGATGTGAGTGCTACTCCTGCACTGGGCAGATAATCTGCATGCAGATGTCAGGAGGGGAGAGGCTTGCTCGCTGCCTTAGCTGCTGCTCCTCCCTTTGCTCTTTGCTATTTTCTGCCACCATGAATGGCTGCCCTCTGCCATGTGCCACTCTGACTTGGAGCCAGCTGAGTATGAACTGAAACTTCCGTTGACTGTGAGCTAAGTAAACCCTTTCTTAATTCTAGGTGTCGGGCATTTTGTCCCCACAATGAGAGAAAAGTAACCAAGACATGGAGGATAGCTCCACCTGATGACTCTGTCTTCTTAGGGAATCAGGAGACAGGAGTCAACATGAAATAGCCCTTGCCTTCAGGTCCCTTTGATGTGCTGGTCTTCTGATTTCTTTTCTGAGTAGCTACAAAATGTTACTTTTAAACTCCGTCTCACTTTAGCTATTCTATCTTAAGCTTTAAAATATATTTTTCAAAATATACTAGCTTTGCTATGTAATTTGTTTGATTTCAGAAGACTTTAAAAACAAGTCACCCATAATCCCTCTGTCCAAAAATAACCACTATTAAAGTTTTGATACATCTTCCTGTATAATCCACCTTCGCGGTCCTTAATTTGCAGTGTTTATGAGGTTGTGGAGTGATTCTGAGTGTTTATTTACATTAATGTTTGGGAGTTTATTTTGTTTGGTTAGGTATGGTTTGGTACTGGGGCTCTAACTCAGGACCTTGTGCTTGCTAGACAGGGTTTATGCCACTAGGTATCCCCCCAGCCCATAAATGTATTTAAGGAAAGAAGCAGAACACAAAGATAAGAGTCCCATGGAACTCTCTCTGCAGATGGGTGGGTTCCCTGTTTCTGAACAGCTGGAGCTTGGTTGCCTATATAGGACTTCCTTGTCAGCCGGGAAGTTCCAAATAAGCCAAAATCCATAGTGTGCCCTGCAAATGAAGCTTCTCCTTTTTTCCTCTCTTTTTAAAGGCTGATACCACACTCACTATGTCTAGAAGAAAAGCTGGCACTGGTCAACCAACACTGCACTCAGTCTTAAGTCAAACTCTTCCAGTCAAAGCACAACAGAGTGCTCTGAGGGCCAGGCCCTGAGGAAGTCTCTCATTCAGCTTCAATGATTTGGGGTCAGCATCTCCAAACAAAGATGCTGTGAGTCCTGGGAAACAGAGACTTGTATAGATAAGTGCTTGCTTTTAGGCCTGGATGGAAAAGTCTCTCGCTTTTTCACAGCAGCATGTAGACAGCAGCTTGTGGAAAGGGTGAGAAAGAAAACAATCGGTTTTGACGGTGCTGTATTGAGACAGAATGAAGAACGCAGTTAAGGGAGGGCTTGAGGATGTGGGCTGTGGCCCAGCAAAACGTTTGTTTTTTCCACAGACGAGTCCGATGCTGTGCACAGTGAACAGGAGGAGGCAATCCCAGGCTGTCGGAAGGCTGGATCTGCAGCCTTAGCACCAGAAGCAGCTCCCGAGAGGTCTTGCTTGCAGCTACATGTCTTCTCCTCTTTATCAGTTATGGAGTTTTCAGTCCATACTCAGCTGGCTCCAAGGCAGACTGGCACATGGTGGAGAGCAGCCTTTCATGGCGGCAGAACATCAACAATAGCAACAGCAGAACAACAGAGAGAGTCTGTTTCCAAGGTCCTGAGTTTGATTCCTAGTTCTTCTCCCATTCCCCATCCCCACCCCCCAAAAAAAGAAAAAGAAGGAAAGAAAAAGCACACAGAATGTAATGTGTATAATATATTAATTTATCACAAACGTCATCCAGTGAAATGCTGCCAGCACTTCCTAGCAGCCTCCTTTTCCCTTTCCCTTACCTATGGGGGCTACTCCGCTGTCTTTTAACCCTGGAGATCAGCTCTGTTGGGTTCTGACCAGGCAGAAACGGAGCGATACCACAGACAATACAGTACATCGGTGTCTGGCCTCTCTGGGGCCTGGCAGGCTGTGCTTCTGGAACTCTGAAGGAAGTGGTCTTACCCTGAGATCTCAGGGCCACCCTTTTGTCATGAGAACAGTCTTTTTTTTTTTTTTTTAAGAATTTTATTTATTTTATTTATTCTTGTTTCAGAATCTTTGTTTATTCACTCATTTCTATGGCCGGCTCAGCCCGTCCCGACGGCAGGGCTGGCGCAGCATGTGGTGCCAGGGATCGAACCGCGGTCCCTGAAGCCACCCAAGCTTTCCCAAGCAGGCGCTTTAGACCACTGAGCCATCCTGCCAGGCTCCGAGAACAGTCTTCTTGGAGAATCTTGGCTGGCAGTGAGGAGAGCCTGTTAGCAATTAGCCTGCTAACCTAAGGCTCCAAGGAGCAGGGATACAGAGTACACTGCTGCTACAAAATGTCCAGCGACAAACACAGATGCCTTGCTACTGGGAAACTCCATGTGGCTGGTGAAGCTGGCGGAGGCTGTTTGTGCCACTCACAACCTCTGAGATGCTTATTGTCTCTGCGGCTCATTAGCACACACATATTGATAGGAAAAAATGAAAACACATCATCTTTACAGCATATGCTTTCTGTGAGTGTGAGTCAGATCTTTCTTTTCAATATATTTGGTTGTCGCGGGGTCTCACTATGTAGCTCAGACTCAGGATGATTCTCATGCTTTTGGCCCCCCAAAATTGAACCAAGGTCCCTGTGCTTGCCTAAGCGGCACTTTAGTCTGCCAAGCTAGCTCACCAGCCTGTGCATCAGATCTTAACTGCAGCTCACCTGAAGCTTGTGCTCTGCATGGCTTCAAGAGTGTCATTCACACAGACTTCATGCTGTGCCTGCCCCAGGTCACCAGGCACTCTGGGCCAACCCTGACACCAGGTGTGGGGGCGCATGCCTATAATCTCAGTGCTGGGTGGGCTGAGATAGGAGAATTACTATGAGTATGAACTGTGTCATGAGACCCTGTATCAAGTAGAATAAAATACAATTAAAAAATACTGAGTCTTTTTCGAACTCAGGACATTCCTGAAATTATTTTTTAAGAAGGAACATTTCTGAGATTTATGCATGGTGTTCCTTTCCTTTAAAGAGAGAGCTTGGGTATAGTTGTGCCCTCAGTCTTGGACAAGTTTACGTATGACAAACCATTCTAAGAATCTCAAGGTCATCTCAGCATCATGTTTTACTGCAGATAATCTTTTTGTTTTGTTTTGAGGAGGATCTTGCCAGGTTGCCCAGGCTAGTCTCAAACTCTAGACCCTCTTGTCTTAGCCTCTTAAGTGCTGGAATTACAAACATGTACCATCACATCCACCTCAGTCTTATATCTACTAAAAATCTAGCAGATTTTCCGTGTATTGGTCCTGCTCAGATTTGGATGGGGTTAAGTGCTTTTTCCAAAGCTTTACATGTTGAAATTTAATCCTCTGTGGGGAGAATCAAGAGAGTAGAAATAGTCCTGCTATGGGGTGATCAGTATTAGGTAGCCTCTCAGGGTGGAGCCCCATGATTTAATCCTGGTGACTTCTGGGGTGGGACAGTGGAAGAGACACGTACCACCTCAGAACTATGTGTAGCCATATTCAGATCTGGGCTCTCCATTTGGATCTCTAGAACCAGGAGCTGAAACTTTGATTTTGAACTTACCCAGTCTGTGGTGTCATATTGTTAGCAAGGGCTAGCACATCTCCCCAGGCAAATAATGAAGGTCTGAAAATGATTTCAGAAAGCTTTAGGATACTCAGTTCCAATTCTCTGAGAAGGTGTAAGTCTTGTAAGACCTGTGGCTGTCTTCCTTGGAGAAGGGGAGTTTTACTTTGAACCTCAATATTTCCCCTTTCATTCTATGCTTTCTCACTGAGAGCCCAGGCCAAGGGTTTGTAGGGTGAGGGTGTGGGGTTGGCCAGGCAGTGAGAGGTAGGGCAGGGAGTGGGCTGAGAGAGCACACCTCTGTCTAGGAGACAGCCTGTCGCCTGGAGCCATATACCTGTAGTCGTGGATGGAAGGCTCCTTTTGTGACACACACATGCTTCTTAACAATTGCTGCAAGGTCCAGTTTCTTCAAAGCAGCCTTTGACGTTTGTTTTAAGAACTGAACATTAAGTAGACCCATTCCTGCACTAGCAGGCCCAGATGAGCTGAGGGGCTGGTGAGCTGAGGCAGGGCCCCTGGTCACTCTTCAAAGGGCAGAAGGATCACATACCATGTGTGCTATCTGATGGGCAGGCAGGACTAGGTGCAGAGTGACACAGGCTGTCTGGGAACCAGCCAGGAAGCAGACGCTGACACAGCACATTCATGTGCTAGTTATTTTTCCAAACATTGAACATACATTAAACCCAGTGGGTCATCACAATAGTTAGTATGTCATTGCATAGTTATCATCCCTGTTTTCTGAGGTCACTGGGGCATGGAGAGATTATCCTGTCCAGTCACACAGCAAGCAACAGGACCCACACTGGAATGGCCAGTCTGCTGTCCTGGCCACCTCATTTATGGTGTTCAGGGAAAGAATTGAAAGCTCCTGTGAATAGTGCGCCTCTGGTCACCAGAGCAGCTTCTCCATTCTCCTTGTGATTATGAGAAACGCCTCAGCGGGCCTTCAGTCTGTGTGCTCTCCTCAGTTTCTGTGCATTGCACAGAAATTTTTATATGAGAGGAGCTGGAAGTGTTCTGGCCAGAACAGGATCTGTTTCTTTAGAGCCCGAGTTTGAAAACTAAGGCTTCTAGTATTAGCTTTCAGGATAACTACCTTCCAGAGCCCCTAATTGTGTTGGAATGTAGAAAGGTGACAAAATTACATAAAATAATGGGCTGGGTGTGGTGGTGACCAGAGCAGAGGGATGAGCCAACCTCTAGCCTCCACGGCCCTGCCCAGACACTCAACACCCCAGAGCATTCCTCGGTCCTTTCACTTGTGCTTGACATCCTGCAGGTGCTCAGTGAAGACCTGTCAGCTTTAGTCAGTCTGACCGAAGACAGCTCTGAGGAGGTATGTGGCCAAACTGTGGTGTTTGCAAGGCCCACAGTCATCAGCTGCACACTGGCAGCCACAGAAGCCAGCCTAGCCTGCCTCAGGAGTAAGGAGTAAGACAAAGTCCACTGGCCACCCCAAGGTATCCCCTAGAAGAGCAGTGCTCCCCACCCAGCACCCCTTCAAACACAAGACAGGAATCCAGGGCAGCAGGGACCAACAGAAACTCGGTATTCCCTTTTAAGGACTGTGCTACATTTTAAGGCAGGTGTCACATGTACAAGAGAGCACTCAACAGTGTTTGAACAGTATTTATGGTAACATGTCAGAAAGAGGATGGCAAGGGAGACATTTCCAATGCTGTGCAATGGAATTTTCTGCAGTCCATACCCTGGTCTACTGACCCCTCTGTGAACAGAGAAACAGGTGACTCGAAGGACTCCTTTTTCCTCCTATGCTGGCCTTGTGGGGCTGCCAACAGGTCACACAAAAGCATCTTTTCCAGACCATGGTGGCATAGTGTTCAAAGATTCAGCCTCAGTGGCCAGCCCCAACTTCCTCGTTTTGTATGAATCCTCTTCAGAAGTGAGAAAATCCAAACACCAAAAGCATACAACTTACAGTTCAGGGCTTCTCCATTCAAATTCTTACTGGTTTGAATTGGAGCTAAGGTGACAGGCCACACACACACACACACACACACACACACACACTCACCAACCACATGCAATAATACATACAGAAGAAAAGCGTTTCACCAAAGCCTAAAAAATAGTGAATGTCCATGTACAGTTTGGAATCAGCAGGATTGTTCTGCCTTTGAAATCAGATGGAGACTGGCAACAAACTCTCACAGGGCGGGTTACCAGGCATCGCTCAGCTCAGTTCCAGGTGCCCTCTGCCTTCACAGGATAGTGGAGTGGCTTAGTGGGCATGGGAGAGCTGGGCCTGCCTGCTGACTCGGTCAGCTCTGTATTCCATCGATCTTCCTACCCTTCCACATGGGCACAGGACCACATTACAATGTAGAGCCCATGTGATAGCATAACAGGGAAAACGAGAATGGAGAGGGGCTGAGTATTTAGGGGCTTTAACAGCCTGTCATGAGTGGCGTGGCAGAGGCTGCCTGCGGCTGGGAAACAGTGTTAGGAACCCAGAAATGTGGTACAAGGTGCATTGCTGACCCAGTCAGACGCAGGGAGCAACAGGAGGAGGCTGTGTTGATGCTGTCAGAGAACTGTAGACAAATGGCATGAAAAATGTTCTAATGCACAAAAGAACAGCCCTGCTCAGGAAAGCTACTGTCACCGGGAGGATGCAGTCTCCATGGAGAAAGCTGTCACTTAGTTCTTAGAAAGATGCTCATACAGGGGTTAGTGTTTGGTGTTTTAAGATGTGAAATGATCATTTTCATGGTTTGGCTCACCAGATCCCTTTGAGGTAGGTAAGAGACAGGTGACATTAGCGCCAAGGGTAAAGTGAGGCCCCAGGCCTTGGCACACCATGAGGGCACCAACAGCGACAGCAAGGCGACAGACTCCTCAGTTTCCTGCCACCAGCAATACACCTCCTGACTTCTGAGGGCTCCCTCCCCAGTGGGAATGGAGGCATCGGGTAACAGGAGAACGTGGGCCATTCTGCTGAGAACTTTAAACTGTGACATACTGGAAGGCCACATCAGTTACAGGTCGAGACTGGGGTCAGAGGTACCACACCCTAGCTAGGGCATGGGTTTACTGTAGGGAGTGGGTTTGTTTTGCTACCATGAGGCATTTTGGGGAGGGTCTATTCGAATGATAAAAGGCAAATGGACACAGGTGGTAAATATGGTGAGCCTATCACACATCTCCAGACAGGCCCTGGCTGCTGCCAAGTTGGAGTGGATGGAGAAAAAGTTGGAGCCTTGTGACAGGCCCAGGCCTCAGAAGCCACAAGGCGCCCGGGGCTGAGCTGGGAAAGGGACAACTGTGTGTCTTGGCCTTGACTAAGGAACCCTCACTCCCCTGTCACTCTTCCTTTCCTTCTTTAATGTTCCCGACTTGAGACTCGCCTTGGTTCTACCACAGCCAGAGTGGTTCTAACACTGCGCAGTAGTGACACTGCGCAGCTTGGTCCCTCAGAGGCCTCCCGCTCCTAGGTATAGCGCAACTCTTTAAACACCCAAGTCTCAGCCAATGGTAAGAATTTGGGACCTTCTCCAATTACTGTTGTTCACAAGAAAACAGACAGGTGACAGCAACCATCTGTGGTTTGTCCAGCAGTACGCAGTGGAGCTGAGCAGGGCCAATTAATAAGATGTCTGCATTTTCCCAGGTTTCACCCACAGGACCTGGGGCACCCAGGACCCCTAAAGTCTGGCAGCTTGAGAGAGTGTTTTCCAATCAGCCCTGGAGCACCAGCAGCTGCACCTGGACTAGATCAAGGTGAATAATGTCAGAATGTCCTGGTCCTCGGCAACCAGTTCCCACTGAAAAGCTCAGTGCCTATGCAGAGAGGTCATCCTCTGACACAACTGGACCAAAGCACTGCTCGGGAGACTAGAAATCTAGGAGGTCTGTGCCCAAGTGTCATGGGGCGGTGTCAGCCCATGGCCCAGGCCCCTCACAGCACTGACTCCTTGGACTCCACTTCTTGGGCACTGGCCACAATCCCAGAGGGGTTCTGGTGTGTCACCAGAGGCGATGTCTCCTCCTCAGACTTGCAGTTGGGGACAGCTTCCACTTTGACCTCGCTCAGTTCCTGCTCTCCTTTCTTCACGGCCTTCTGATTGAGGTGGTGGAGAATGCCCGCACCCAGAGCATCCCCTTCCACGTTCACCACGGTGGTGGTCCGGTCCCTGATGGGAAAAGGAAATGGCAGGTGGCACAGCCAGCAGCACAGGGGGAGACAGCAGGGAGCTGGCACTGTCATGGGGAGGCTGGGTGTCACCACCAGGAAAGTGACTGGGAGGGGCCTTGTTTCCCAGACAGCATGCTAGGGAGGGACTTGCTCTAAATTGATTTTTTTGTACTCATTTTGAACTTTTTTTTGGTGGTGAGGAAAGTTGAACTCAGGGCCTTCTGCACACTATGTAGGCAAGCTCTCTGCAGCTAAGTTACATCCAGAAGCCTGTTTTTTTTTTTTTTTTTTTTTTTTTTTAAATAAGCAAAACATATTTATTGAGGGAAAAAAAGCTCCTGTCTAAGAGAGGGATAGGAGGGGGGGTCCTGAGTGGGTGTCCCCCCAGAAGTCTGCTTATGTTTTGTTTTTTGGTGCCGGGAACGGAACCTACAGGTGTGTACCACCATGCTTGGCAAAAAGTTAAAAAAAATTTTTTTTTTTTGGTGTGTGTGTGTGTGTGTCTTTTTGAGACAGGGTCTTGCTATGCAGTTGAGGCTGGCTTTGAGCTCACTTTTGTAGCCCAGGCTGGTCTCAAACTCACACTGATCCTCCTGTCTCAGCCTCCTGAGTGCTGGGATTATAGGCGTGAGCCACCATGCCTGGCTAAAAGTTTTTAAAATTTAGATATAGGTCTTGCTAAGTTGACCAGGCTGGTCTCAAATTTGCAATTACCTCAGCCACCTGAGTAGCTGTGCACCTGGCCCAACTCATTCATTCATTCATTTATTTATCTTGTTTCAGAACCTTTTTTTGTTTATTCACTCACTCATTTTTATGGCCAGCTCAGCCTGCCCTGAGGGTAGGGCTGGTGCAGCATGTGGTCCTGAGGATCGAACCGTGGTCCCTGAAGCCGCTCCAGCTTTCCCAAGCAGGCGCTTTAGACCACTGAGCCATCCTGCCAGGCCCTTTTTTTTTTTTTTTTTTTTTTTTTTTTTTTTTTTGTCTTTTTGAGATAGGGTCTCGCTATGCAGTTGAGGCTGGCC
>PVJA010029635.1:0-26458 GCA_004027025.1 Myocastor coypus
GGAGAGGAGAGGAGAGGAGAGGAGAGGAGAGGAGAGGACAGGAGAGGACAGGAAAGGACAGGAGAGGACAGGAGAGGAGAGGAAAAAAGAAAAGTCAGGGGCCTGGCAGGATGGTTCAGTGGTCTAAAGTGCCTGCTTAGGAAAGCTTGGGCAGCTTCAGAGACTGGGATTCGATCCCTGGCACCACATGTGGCACCAGCCCTGCCCTCAAGGCAGGCTGAGCAGGCCATAAAAATAAATAAATAAACAAACAAACAAAAGTTCTGAAACAAGAAAAAAATAAATAAATAAAATTAAAAAATTTTAAATGTCAATATTAGCCCTCAAATATGTCTTCTTCTCTGTTGGGGCTATTTGTTCTATCTCAGGTGAAATGACTGTTTCTGTGTAGAACTGTAGGAGTGTAGAAAACACAAAGAAAATGAACATTTCTGATGAAACTGCCCTGTAGCTATGATACAAAAACCAAAATACTTTTTACAGCTTCCTGGAATCCTAACCCCAGAAGAAGTGGGCTTTTCTCATTCACAACAGTTCCACACGCAGTGCACCCCACACGCACTGCCTGCTGCAGCTTTGCTCCTTGCCTGGGGCTGCTCATTGCCAGACCTGTGACTGCATGGGTAGCTCCGAGACACGCTCCGTACTGTTCAGCCTTTCTTCACTATGTTGTTGTTTTTTTAAATTAGTTTTTATTTTTGTAATGAAGGAAGAGGTAGAAGAGCAGTGTCACCTTGGAGGTCCCCTCTACCTCACAGGGCATTCGCGAGAGACTGAATCACAGGCTTAAGGAAGGTGCTCCGGCACTACAGCAGCCCCTGGAAGCGCTTGCTTGTAAAGGTGCAGAGGCACCCACGTGCCTACCACTCTATCTCTCCCAATAAGTTCTGAACACTGTCCCCAACCCGCTTAGGCCACTGGCAGGGTGAGCAGCCATTAGAAGCACCAGAGCTGCTTTTCACAGACTGCAGGCTTTGTGGGCTGGGAAATATCTCAGGAACTACACGAGCTTGTTTGATTTAGTGGCAGCACCAATCTTAGCCTTGAAAATGTTTCCTAGCGGGCTGTTACCAGTTCTTTTGAAAGTCAGTCTGACTGTAATTTGCTACTAATTGTAGCTTAAAATGAGCTACTTCAGGCCCAGCTGATAGCACAGTATAAATTCAAGAGTCTGTTTTAGGATGTCCTTGGATTAAGGTGAGTTTTAGTGTTCATAGTACCTGGCTTCTGGAAGCTAAATAATTTCTTCTTCTTTTTTTTTTTTTAACCACAATATCTCTGTTTATTATATATTTTGTGCCTGAAATACAATTCAATGACATATTCCAGAACGATTTCCCTGATGCGGTGGGTATATTTTTTTTTTTTTTTTTTTTTTTGTCTTTTTTGAGACAGGGTCTCGCTATGCAGTTGAGGCTTGTCCTGAGCTCACTTTTGTAGCCCAGGCTGGTCTCGAACTCGCACCAATCCTCCTGCCTCAGCCTCCCGAGTGCTGGGATTACAGGCGTGCGCCACCACGCCCGGCACGGTGGGTATGTTAAGAGAGTACAAATAAACTGGAAATCACATGGAACTTATTCAGTAAAATGGAGTTGTTCTGAAATGCAGACAATTTTTTTTCTCCAACTTGACCTTCCGTTTGTCTTTCTAATCTTATTTTTTTAATCAGAGAATCTTCTTGGTCATGTAGAGATGATTTCCTTTGTGTCCTGCCAGAGGGTGCGGATCTTCTCTAAATGCATCATAGCCTTGCTCCTTTAAACAACGCAGTGCCCAGAAAAGCTGGTCCAGTGGAGGGAATTCTTCCCATGGAACCCACCCAACCACTGAGGCAAAGCGGACGCTCGTCAGGTGAAGAGCTGCTTCTTCCCAGGTCTCCCGAGCGCCAGGTGACCCCCAGGAAGCTGTAGGCTGCTGGCTCCAAAGACCTTTTCCTCTTCCACAGCAGGCTGCAATGGGATGCTTGCTGCTGGTCACCACCACGCCAACTCCAACCCCAGGCCGTCGCCCCTGCGGCTCAGCACTCACAGTCATAGCATGAGCGCCTGGAAGTTGAATAATTTCTCAGTCTCTGGTATACATCATTCTATTCACCAAATTAAAGTAACACCAAAGGGCCCGGCGGGATGGCTCAGTGGTCTAAAGCACCTGCTTAGGAAAGCTTAGGCGGCTGCAGGGACCTCAGTTCAATCCCCTGTGCCAGCCCTGCCCTCACATACTGTGCCAGCCCTGCCCTCACATACTGTGCCAGCCCTGCCCTCAGGGCAGGCTGAGCCGGCCATGAAAATGAATAAACAAACAAAAGTTCTGAAACAAGAAATAAAATAAATTAAAAAAAAATAAAAATAAAGTAACACCAAAAATTATGGGGGATGTAAGAACCATTCTGGATGTCATTTAAATTTTAGCAAAACTCACCCACAGTGATAACTGTGCAGTTTACATCTACGGTACCTTGCTTTGGCTGCTGACGTGCTGAGGTTTTTCCTGCTCCTCCCTCTGCCTGCTTGTTCTCTGGGACCACATCCACAAAATGTCTTTCATGGACCTCCTTGAGCCCTGGCAAATATTCAGAACACTAGACCTCAGTGCTGTTCTATGAAATCATAACTGGGGCACGGTGGAGGCAAGTTCCAGCAAACCAGACTTACAATAAGATCCCTGAAAGACTCTGATGCACAGTCATGTTTTAAAATTTCTTCCTTAGGGGCTGGGGAGATAGCTTCAAGGCACAAGTGCCTGTTGGGCAAGTGCAAGGTTGTGAGTTTGAACCCCGGTCCTGCAAAATAAATAAATAAATAAATAAAATAAAATTTCTTCCTTATAGGGGCTTGGGAAATAGCTTGGTAGTCTAAGCTGCCACCTGGCAAGCACAGGGACCCAGGTTCAATCCTCAGTACTACATCCTGTGCTGGCCCCAGAACCCCAAAACCCCAGGAGCACTGTGCCAGTCCTGCAATCCAGCGTGGTGGTGCATGCCTGTAATCTCAGCCCTGGGGAGGCTGAGACAGGAGGATTGCTATAAGTATGAGCTGCATAGTGAGACCCTGTAACCTAAATAAATAAATAAAATTTTTTAAAATCTTCCTTATAGGGAAATTAGACTATTCATCAGCAAGAGATTTGTAAGTGAAATTATCAGCACGGAACGGAAACCAAGACAGGAGTGTGGAAGAAAGGTGCTAGAAGGATCTGCATCAGCCCCTTGTCACCACCACTGCCTAACATACTGCCCCTGCCACCTTGGACACCAGGGCTCCAGGGTGACCAGGCTGAGTGCATCAGTGGGACTGTAATCACAAACCACATTGCAAGCCACCCACCTCCTCTCAGTCACTCCCACTCCACTCCAGGTTACACCGTGGCCCCTCAGGAAAGCCACACAAGGGCCGGTCACCAGGGCCTTGCTCCTGAGATCCCAAGTCCCACTCCCACATAGAGTCTCACCTCTGTTCTTGAAATAGCCCAATCTCTGCTACCCATCTTTCCTGCCAAAGTCCTGTCTCCTACATAAAGTGTTTCCAGCCATTATTCCGTCTTTCCATTCCCTGAAACATTTCTCCCTTTAGAATTGTCAGTGTTTTAAAATCAGCACTTAGTTATGACATTTACATAAGGTTCCTCTTGCCAGCTGGATTTTGAAGTTCTATGGCTAAAAACTCTGTCAGAGTTTCACCTTGACTTTTAGCTCTAAACGCAAAGGAACTAAATGGTGTGAATCTAATAAAGTCTTTAAAATTATTCATTGATGGGGCACCTTCCTGCCTGCCATGAGGATTATGTGGGGATTTTACCCATCTTGATCATTCCTGCTCCAGCCAGAACTAACAGTCAATGGTTAACAAAGGAAGTAAAATTGTACATGGAACATTCACAAAAAGTAAAGCATTCACTTGCTTATTAAGCCCTCACCGTATACCAGACACTGGGTTAGGTATACCTAACCCAGCACAAGATTATAGAGTGCTCATATTAGGATGAGTAGTGAGCAGAGACCCTGCAAGGAAGACACAGAACAGAGCACTTGTCATTAAATCTGAAGGAAGGAAGTCACACTGGAAGCAGCTCTGGACCTCCCAATTCAATCTGTGCATCCCACCTGCACATCCTGTGCCCTACACCAAAAACTCAAAGTTGTAAGACCTTCCCTTTGGGGACTCCCAAGTTATTAAAGACACACTTGAGTCCAAGGGACAAAACTGTGACTATAAGTGATCAATCTGATTTATTTCAAATTGGCCAAGTCCCTAGAATTCTCCTTGGACTTTTTGGCAATACAGTGGGTGTGATAAGGACACCCTGCTCACCTCCTACCAAAGCTGAAGGGACACTGTAATGTACCAGAACTCCTCAGAAGGTGATTAAAATGCATTGTCAGCTGATCCCACATCAGCAGAGACTGGGTGCTCGATTCTTCGCTAACCAACCTCAAAAAATGTGAATGGCCAGGAGGCAGGGACAGTGCATGCCTCTGTGTGTGTGTGTGTGTGTGTGTGTAGGAAAATATGTAGGCAAGAAAACTGTTGTTGCAATCTCTGTGGGTTCTTCACAAGCTTCAGTCACATAGATCAACTGCTCTCTTGTGACTTTCTGGGAGTTGCAACAAATGGGCATTTTAGGGGTTTCCCAAAGAATCCTCTTAAGCAGAATTTTCTTGCCTATCAGATGGCAGGGTGTTGTTTATTACTGAATAGTGTTGTCAGCAACAGGCAAATGCAACGACATAGCTACTCTGAAAGCTAAATGGGTAGCAAGAGCAATAACATATGGAGACAGAGAGTGTGCTTTTGCCTGCCTCTGTCCTTTCTGTAGGAGCATAAAGCATGCTTACATGTGTCTCCGGATAACGCCTGAGAAGGGGGAAGGGCAGCAATAGGGAGGCAGGAGAAGCTGGTCTTATCTGGTCAGATGGGGTTTATTGTGCAGACTCACACACTGAAGACGTTTCTCTTCAACCTTTAAAACATGAGATTCAAAACACAATTGTCATCAGGCCCAGAACATTTGTAGGGAATGCACTTAATCGTCCTTCACAGAACACAAAACACTTTCAGTGACTAAATCTACAAATTCCAGCAGGGCGTGGTGGCTCACGCCTGTAATCCCAGCACTTGGGAGGCTGAGGCAGGAGGATCAGTGCGAGTTCCAGACTACCTTGAGCTACGAAAGTAAGCTCAAGGCCAGCCTGAACTGCATAGTGAGACCCTGTCTCAAAAAGGCAAAATAAATAAATAAATAAATCTACAAATTCCTCTGCACTAAATATGATCTGATGCTGGGGCCTGGCGGGATGGCTCAGTGGTCTAAAGCACCTGCTTGGGAAAGCTTGGGCAGCTTCAGGGACCACGGTTCGGTCCTGGTACCACATGCTGTGCCAGCCCTGCCCTCGGGGCAGACTGAGCCAGCCATAAAAATGAGTGAATAAACAAACAAAGGTTCTGAAACAAGAAAAAAACAAAAAAAAAAAAGGTAAAACAAAAAAATCTTTAAAAAAAAAGGAAAGCTTAGGTGGCTGCAGGGACCGCCATTCAATCCCCAGCACCACATGCTGGTTCAGCGCTGCCCTCAGAGCAGGCTGAGCCAGCCATAAAAATAAATAAATAGCCGGGTGTGGTGGCACATGCCTGTAATCCCAGCACTTGGGAGGCTGAGGCAGGAGGATTGGTGCGAGTTCGAGACCAGCCTGGCCTACAAAAGTGAACTCAAGGCCAGCCTGAACTGCATAGTGAGACCCTGTCTCGAAAAGGCAAAAAATACATAAATAAAAAATAAATAAAGTTCTGAAACAAGAAAAAAAAAAAATTAATTTTTTTTTTTTTAAAAAAAAGAATGTTTGAGAAAGCCATCTTCGCAGGACAAAGCAGCAAGTTACACACTCTCTTAGGTGAGGAAGACTACTCTTTGTTATTTGCCCAACTGCTGGGAGGTGACTTACAATTCCCAGCCTTTGCTTAGACCTGACTACATTTTTTTCTTGTTTCAGACGTTTTTTTTTTTTTTTTTTTTTTTTTTTTTTTTTTTTTTTTTTTTTTTTTTTTTTTTTTTTTTTTTTTTTTTTTTTTTTTTTTTTTTTTTTTTAATTTTTAATTTTATTTTTTTTCTTGTTTCAGAACTTTTGTTTGTTTATTCATTTATTTTTATGGCCGGCTCAGCCTGCCCTGAGGGCAGGGCTGGCGCAGAATGTGGTGCCAGGGATTGAACCGCAGTCCCTGCAGCCGCCTAAGCTTTCCTAAGCAGGCGCTTTAAACCATTGAGCCATCCCGCCAGGCCCCATAGACCTGACTTTAAAAGTGCTTTCTTAGCCGGGCATGGTGGCTCACACCTGTAATCTCAGCACTTGGGAGGCTGAGGCAAGTGGATCGGTGCAAGTTCAAGACCAGCCTGGGCTACAAAAGTGAGCTCAAGGGCAGCCTGAACTGCATAGTGAGACCCTGTCTCAAAAAGGCAAAAAAAAAAAGTGCTTTCTTGCGAAGCTCTTACAGGATAGATTATGACTTCAAAGCAAAAATGTCTCTATTCACAAAATGGGTCACTGACAAGAGCTCTAGAGTCCAAAGAAATGTAACAAGTGAGGAAATGCAGCAACAAGAAAAATAGAATTTTACCCTGTGTTCTGCCTCCAGTTATCCATTTCAGGCTGCATTGGGTCCTCACTGAAGGAGGGGCGTTCCAAGGGTAGGAGGCTCCCTTGAATCCCATATGTCTGGTCCACCTAGGATCACACTGGGAACAGAGGAGGCCTTGTCTACTTCTGGAAGGCCAGTGTGCCTTTCCCAGGAAGACCTGCTGCACTGAGGCCTTGCCATGGGCTGGCAGCCTGGGCCCCATGTGACAAGGCAACGCCCTATTGAGGCTTCCCCTGAAGCCCCTCTGGACCAGAGCTGTCAGGCAAGCTGAGGATCCCTATCAGAACCATTGTGTTGTGCGTGGCTGCTGCTTTCTTCCTCAAGGTGGTGAGTGGTGGCACTCGTAAAATGTACTGGAAGGGCTTCAGAAAGGCCAGTGTTTAGGACTGTGGTGGTAGCTCAGTAGAATAAGTGCTTGTCGGGCAAGCGCAAGGCCCTGAGTCCCCACCAAAAAAAAAAAGAAAAAAAAGCATGGGAAGGAAGTGGTATCAAGGAACGCCCAATCATCTGGCCAGGTGGTGAAGGGACTTTACAGTCAGCTGGAGCGGTGAGGTGATACCATGAGGCCATGGGTTCAGCTCCATTGGCCCCAACTCAAAAGGAATTAGTGACTTAGTGAGACTCAAGTGAGTCTCAAAATTAAAAATACAGATCAGAGCTGGGAATGCAGTGAATGTCCTGGGTTCAATCCCCAGCACTGAAAAACAGAGGATTCTTGGCAGAAGTAGGCTAAGATCCTGCAACGGTGAGCTGAGGAAGTGGTAGAAGCACTTTGTCCCATGTAGCTACCGGGGCTTTTCCTCACTCTCTCACCTGGCTCTGTGGGACCGTCTGAGACGAGATCCCATGGCTGAGGTCCTGATGTCTGACCGCTTTCTTTCTCCACCCTGCTGAGAGCCTGAACCTCTTTCTCCTGCCCTCACCTCCAGGGAAGCACATTTAATATGGGGAGTTGGACAGGGACAGGGGACGAGGTGGGCACTAGAGCTCTGATTCTCCAACTTCTTGGTTCAGAGAGAACTAATGGGTGTCCCAGGGCAACTATGAGTCTTACCTCTACCTATGATTTGTCTAGAGCTACTCAATGAAACTATGAAGCTATCAGTGCCACTCAATGAAACTAGTAACTCTAGGCAAGGCTTAGATAGGTAGGTAGTCCTTACATCTGTGCTATCTGTTCAGTCCGGTAACAAAGTGGATGTGACTTTCTGAAGGGCCAGCACCAGAGTGCGGGAGAGCCAGCAATCAAAGATTGTCAGTGGGACTGGGGAGTTAGCTCAGTGGAATAAGCACTTCCCTGGCAAGTGTAAAGGCCTGAGTTCAATCCCCAGTTCTGGAAAAAAAAAAGATTGTCAGTTTCCATTTCATGTCTTATGTCACTGTCCTTGTCAGACTTGCTGGCTGCAGCTCCAACATCTCCTAAGGCTGCCTCATTGTTCTCTGCAGCAGAAGCGCTCACCTCAGTGACAGTCACTGGAGAGGCAATGGAAAGAAACAGGAACTGATTCCTGAGTAAACCCCACACAGCAGCTGGAGCAATGGAAACCCCTTCTTCAGAGGGGTGGAAATGGTGCTCACCTCTCTTTAAAATTCCTTACCACCATCACCCCACATGCCTCTACTTTTGTGGTAAACTAAGATATAAGATAGGGTCCCAGGGGCCTGGCAGGATGGCTCAGTGGTCTAAAGAGCCTGCTGAGGAAAGCTTGGGTGGCTGCAGGGACCGCGGTTCGATCCCTGGCACCACATGCTGTGCCAGCCATGCACTGAGGGCGGGCTGAGCTGGCCATAAAAAATAAATAAATAAATAAACAAACAAACAAAAGTCCTGAAACAAGAAAAAAAAGGAATAAAAAATTCTAAAAATGAAAAAAGATATAAGACAAAGTCAATGCTGCAACTCCTTCTGCTATCCTGATTCACAGACACATTGAAAAGAGGCCATAGATCCCTCTGAACAGAGTTCTGACCCAAAGGGTATGAAGAGTTCATTGGGCACCCAGTGGATGAAAAGGTTTTTTTTTTTTTTTTTTTTTTTTGTCTTTTTGAGACAGGGTCTCGCTATGCAGTTGAGGCTGGTCCTGAGCTCACTTTTGTAGCCCAGGCTGGTCTCGAACTCGCACCAATCCTCCTGCCTCAGCCTCCCGAGTGCTGGGATTACAGGCGTGAGCCACCACGCCCAGCTAAAAGGGGTTTTTTATTTTATTTATTTATTTATTTTTTCTTGTTTCAGAACTTTTGTTTGTTTGTTTGTTTATCTATTTGTATGGCCGGCTCAGCCTACCCTGAGGGCAGGGTTGGCACAACATGTGGTGCCGGGGATTGAACTGCAGTCCCTGCAGCCACCTGCAGGCGCCTTAGACCACTGAGCCATCCTGCCAGGCCCCTAGTAGATGACAGTTTAAAAATTCCCTGCATTAAAAAAAATAAAATTAGCACTTTGCAGATGCCGCTATCCTTCCTCTTAGTTGTTTGTTGCCAACCATGGTCAACCCTACCACATTCTTTGATATCGCTGCCGACAGTGAGCCCTTGAGCCACGTGTCTTTTGAGCTGTATGCGGACAAAGTTCCAAAGACAGCAGAAAACTTTCGTGCTCTGAGCACTGGAGAGAAAGGATTTGGTAATAAAGGTTCCTGCTTTTACAGAATTATTCCAGGATTTATGTGCCAGGGTGGTGACTTCACACGCCACAGTGGCACTGGCGGCAAGTCCATCTACGGGAAGAAATTCGATGACGAGAACTTCATCCTAAAGCACACAGGCCCGGGCATCTTGTCCATGGCAAATGCTGGGCCGAACACAAATGCGTCTCAGTTTTTCATCTGCACTGCCAAGACCGAGTGGCTGGACGGAAGGCACGTGGTCTTCGGGAAGGTGGAAGAGGGCATGAACACGGTGGAGGCCATGGAGTGCTTCAGGTCCAGGAATGTCAGGACCAGCAAGAGGATCACCATCACCGACTGTGGACAGCTCTGATGCGTGTGACTTGTGCGTATTGTCACCACCAGACCAGACCATTCCTCTAGCTCAGGAGAGCACCCTGCGCCCTACTTGCTCAAAATGCCCCATCGTCTCTGCTCTTACGCAGTTCTTTGGGTTTCATATTTTCCTTGCTCCTTTCCACATGTACCTGGATTGCAGAGTTAAGTTTATGGTTATGAATAAAACTAAATAATGGTTTAAAAAATAAATAAGTAAAAAATAAAACAATAAAATCAAAAGCAAAAATGCTAATAGAGTATCCAAATACAGTTGAAAGAAAACATCTGGGAAAGAATAAGACAAGCAAAGAAAGAGAAAAAAATTGCAGTCGTGTCCCTTTCTCTAGTGAAAAGAAGTGAATTAAGAGGCTAAAGGTCCGGTCACCACCCTGTTTTAGCTCGCTGTGAAGCTAGCCAGGATCTTGCACTCTTCCAATCCTTGGTTTCAGGTTTTGCTCTGACTCCCATGAGAACACTCATTCTACCAATTGATCAATCCACCTATTGTGAATTGTTTCTACATCTTCATTTCCATAATATACACAGAAGCAAAAGGCCAGGAAAACACTGATAAAAAGCCACCCACTCTGGTGGAGGATTATTTCATTTTGGCTCCTAATGAACAAATTTAGACATTGTTACATGTTCACACACACGTACACATGCAAATGCTTCACTTGAGAATTTAACAAAATGTCTGTTTGGATTGCCACTCAAACTCCTGTTTTGGTTTTGCTATCACTCAACTACTAGGACAGAATACAAACAGCATTGACTAAAGGCATGCTCTTGTGGAAAATAATGCTTGTTTCGCTTCCGGGAAGATATCAAATACCCTATAGACAGATAATAACTTAGGGGTTTGTCACAGTATCTGGTAGCTGCACACTGGCTTGCTAAGGAAATATCACAAAAAAAATTACCAGGTTGTGGGTGGCTTGCCTCTCCTGAAGTTGGAAATCAAGTTCTCTTCACCTCAAACAAATAATTAGATGAAATGAGCAAAAAACCACGGCAAAATTTGTTCTAGATAGGCTTGGCAGGACGGCTCAGGGTCTGAAGCTCCTGCAGGCAGCTGCAGGGACCACGGTTCCATTCCGGGCATCACATGCTGCGCCAGCCCTGTCCTCAGGGCAGGCTGAGCCAGCCCTAAAAATAAATAAACAAACAAAAGTTCTGAAACAAGAAAAAAAATTGTTCTAGATGCAAGAATGAACACTTGGAGAGAAACTGGCTTTAAAGACTCAGCTTGGTACAAGTAAATAGAAAAAGAGGGTGAAAGCAAAGATAAAAAAGTACTGGTAGCATCTGTGAAACAAACAATCTATCATAGGAAATTACAACAGCCGCAGGTCCTCATGGCTGCCTTTCTGTGATACCTCCCAAACCTGGAACACTCACCCCCCCCACATCAAGAAGACATCCGGGTCCTGAGAGTGGAGCTGCGATCACAAGCCTCAGGCTACGTGGGTCTAGCCTGCTGGCGTTCCTGGGAGGTCTGCACCCAGGTGACTCCTATTGCCCCAGCCGGCTTTTGCTGTGCTCTACTTTCTAATCTCCGTCTTGCCATCCTCCTTTTCTCGCGTGTAGTAAATAAACAGGCTGGACCCTAAGATCTGTGGTTATGGCTTCAGAATACATCCCTGTGGCTAATGAGATGATCATCTATGTTTTAAAATGTTAAATATACACAGTATAAAAAAGACAAGCATTGCTGCAATATTTGTACAAAAATTCATCTTTCTGTAGTTTCTGGAAACTCTAAACTTTCTCTGAACACTGTGACTAAATTACTATTATTATTATTATTATTATTATTATTATTACTATTACTATTATTTGGTACTGGGAATTGAACTTGCTACGCTGACACTCTGCCACTGAGCTATGCCCCTGGCCCTTTGAGATTAAGTTTTCACAGAAGCCAGAAATTTGAAGGTTAAGCCATTGTGTGCAGGCAGAGCCACAGACGCCAGGTTCTGCCTCCGCTCGCCCATGAGACCCCACGTCGGGGAGATGTAGGCATGTTCTCCAGCCTTTGCAGTGACACCTTCTTTCTTTAATGCACCTGACCACTTAGTTTACCAATGTAAATCTTTAAAAAAAAAAAAAAAAAAAAAACTATGTGCAAACTCAGCAGGGGGGCTAGAGCCTGCTGTTCTTTCTCCAGTTGCTGAATGAACGATTTCTACCACCAACATCACACTTGCTCCACTTGCCAGCCCTCGTTAGTATGCATGACATGAGATTTATAACATGCTGTATCCAGTCTAATTAATCAGAAAGGGAGCCCATCTAGGAGAAGGAGTCAACTTTCATAGGTTCCTACATCTCCTGTTTAATAAATGATATAAATCTCTTAAAAAGCAGAGACTGAGCTGGGTGTGGTGGCGCACGCCTGTAATCCCAGCACTTGGGAGGCTGAGGCAGGAGGATCCATGTGAGTTCGAGACCACCCTGGGCTACAAAAGTGAGCTCAAGGCCAACCTGAACTGCATAGTGAGACACTGTCTTAAAAAGACAAAAAAGGGAGGGCTGGGGAGATAGCTCAGAAGTATAAGTTCCTGCCTAGCAAGCACAAGGTCCTGAGTTCAATCCCCAGTACCACCAAAACAAATAAACAATTAAATAAGTAAGACAAAAAAGGGGCTGGGCATGGTGGCGCACACCTGTAATCCCAGCACTTGGGAGGCTGAGGCAGGAGGATTAGTGAAAGTTCGAGACCAGTCTGGGCTACAAAAGTAAGCTTGAGGTTAGTCTGAACTGCATAGCAAGACCCTGTCTCAAAAAGACAAAAAAAAAGGCAGAGACTCTGGGGAAGTCTCCTCTTTTTCTCTACCTACTACAAGTATTAACTGGGCTGAGCCGGCAATGAAAATAAAGAAATAAACAAACAGAAGTTCTGAAACAAGAAAAAAAAAAAAAAAAAAAAAAAAAAAAAAAAAAAAAAAAAAAAAAAAAAAAAAAAAAAAATATATATATATATATATATATATATATATATAAAGAAAAAAACAAAGGGGGGCCCGGCGGGATGGCTCAGTGGTCTAAGGCGCCTGCTTAGGAAGGCTTGGTGGGTGGCTGCAGAGACCGCGGTTCCATCCCTGGCACCACATGCTGCGCCAGCCCTGCCCTCAGGGCAGGCTGAGCCAGCCATGAAAATAAATAAACAAAAGTTCTGAAACAAGAAAAAAAAAAAAAAAAAAAAAAAAAAAAAAAAAAAAAAAAAAATATATATATATATATATATATATATATATATATATATATATGTATTAACTGAATTTTAGTAACCTATGGATGTTAAAGAGCCATGATATCTAGGTAGCACCTGGAACTTAATGATAGCCTTCAAGGCCCTACCCAATACACTGCTTCATCATCCAATGAATATTAAATGAGCATCTACCAGCAGATCAGCCCTAGGCCAGGGGCACAAGACAAAAGCAGGGCAAGATGGAGACTGGTCTTCAAGCAACATTCAGTTAAGTAGTAGGGAGAAAGAGAGAAAGAGGACAGAAGAAAGAAAGAAAGGGAGGTTCCAAAGAGAGGCGTCAACCTTTCTAGCTCAAACAGCCTCAGGGTGCAGAGGAGAGAGTAGGACAAGGAAAGAAGACCTCAGAGAGAGCTCCGCAGGGAGCCAATAGCTGAACAAACACCACAAAGGCCAGAGCTTATCTCCCCACAAGATCATAGGTGCTACTTGATTTCCCGTGGCTGGCTGGTGCAGAGTTAGTGCTCAGTGAAATTCTCTGAATGAGTTAATTATGTAAGTTTGCCAAGCACAAAAGGGCCCTCGGGAGTGTCTCAAAGGAAGGATTTAGGCTCAGTCACGTGGTCTTGGAATGCTGTGAGAATTAGATGCTCCATTACAACGGAAAGGAGGGGAGTGAGGAAGTGGTGAGAAGTGGGTCTGGAAGGGATTATGAAAAACAATTTAGGCCTCAATATTGGGCCTCAATAGAATGAAAGGCAGTCTTCCAAGAATTTCCACTTCACAAAAACCTGGAAGTACATCACAGAGCACCGACCAGCTCACACATAAGCAAGCAGGAGGAGAGGTGTGTTGACTATCATTCCGTGTTGCTCTGTGGCTTGGGCTGTAAAAAGAAAACAGAGCCAGGTGTCTCACCAGTAAGATATATTTCCTTCGGTTTGCAATAATGAAACCATTCCAAGATGAATAACGGTGTTGGTTGCACAATTCAGCAAGGTGGATATCCTTACGTGAATATTCAACAGGGTGAATGTACTTCATGTCACTGAATTCCATACTTGAAATGACTCGAATGGCAAATCTTGCATTTTGTACATTTTGCTAAAATCAAAGGATTTCTTGAGTGCCTGGTGTACAAGATGCCTAGATTTGGGGTCATGATTGATACTGAGCTCCCTGGGTCAAGTTCATTACTTTTTATCGAGACGTGAGTCCATGCAGGCTTTCAGCACACATCTCAGGGAGGTCTCGTGCACAGGCAGCAGCCATGCTCCACACCCACTTGAAGACGTAGAAGATTCCTAACAGGTTTCCTGCTCACCCTTCCTGGTAAGCAACTCACCACAAAACTCATGGTGATCCTGATTTCCAGTGGGAGCAGCTCTTTCTCTTCCGGAAGATAAATGTTTATACATCTTGCTGTTTCTTGATTTTATGCAGCAGAACCTTTTGGCAGTTGTTGACACTGCCGTTCAGTTTTTACCACTGCATAATGAATTACCATAAACTCAGTGACTTAAAACAAGGCCGACTCATCATGACTCCATCCCTGTGAGTCAGCAGTCCAGGCGCCAGTCAGCTGGGCTCTCTGGTCAGGGTAGTACAGGGCCCAGGGCTGAATGGGGCGCTGGCACAGTGGAGGCGCGCAGTCCTTTCCCAAACACACTGGGTGCTAGGGGATTTCATCATCCTGTGCCACATCACGGAGGCCGCTGCCTGCCTGCTGTAGTCAGGCCTCCTCAAGGCTGTCTTCTCCCCTGCCACTTGAGGTCCCTCAACTTAGCAGCTTGCCTCATCCAGGCCAGCAGAAGGCTACTGATGTTGCTCCTCTTGTCTACAGCTTGCCTGATTTTTAACATCAATGGATTTGGGCTCTGTATTTGTATCTGCAGAATCTGCTTACCATGTGACATAACCTAATGACAAGAGTGCTGGGGCTGGCTTCCTAATTCCACACACACCAAGGAGAGGAGATTTTGTAAAGTATTAACATTGGGAAGGTAGCCACCTCAGAGCTGTCTTAGAATTCCTCTTCCCCAGCTGGGTGTGGTGGGGTACACATGAAATCCCAGCGCTCTGGGGGAATGAGGCAGGATGGCTCACTCAACCACAGCCTGAACACTGCAGTGGCTTGGCAACATTCTCTCTCAAACTGTAAAGGACTGGGGATGCAGCTCCATGCGCAGGCAGGGCTTCCATCTCCAGTGCCACAGAGAGCGGCAGGGAGAGACAGATAGAGACAGACACAGACACAGAGACAGAGACAGACACAGAGACAGACATAGAGACAGAGTTAACTGTACCTGCCCAAACTGCATTTCAGTTGCTTCCCCAGATCATGAAGATTATTTTCCAATTTAGAATATTTCTTATAGAAAATGTAGAAGACATCACCTAAAAAAAAAATACAAATTAATGATAAATTGCTATTATAACTAGGTACAATTAATGTTTCAGTGATCCTAGTTCCAAATTTTTCATAAATATTATACATTTATATGTGTATTTATCAACTAATATCAGAAAACTATTTCAGTGAGGTTTTCAGTCTCATTCTTTTTTTGTGTGTGTGGGACTGGAGTTCAAACTCATGACCTTGCACTTACCAGGCAGGCACTTGTGCCACGGAGCTGTCTCCCCAACCCCTTCAGTCTGATTCTTCACTGGTTCTTGTACACACCTATTTTCATCTTGTGGTTTTGAGCACATCGCAGAGTGGCCAGTGTTCATATGTATTATGCCTCTGTGTGTGTGTGTGTGTGTGTGTGTGTGTGAGAGAGAGTTCTAGTAAAGTAAAATCTTATATTAATAAGCATTAGTGGAATATCCAAAAAGTCCTTGGGCTCAATGACAGAGAGCTGAGCAGCTTGCACCAGATCCCCTTTCCATCTCTAGTGAAGAAGAAAGAAAGGGAGGGGGTAGGGAGGGACCAGGGGAGGGAGCAGGGCAAGGAGAGGGACAGGACCAAGGGAAGGAGGGAGAGCAAAGAGGGAGGAGCTCCACCAGCTTTGGAGGAAGCCATGAGCAGAGTGATGTCGGATGTTAGGTCCTGCGTGTGAGAAGTAGTGCTCAGTCACAAAGCAGTGTCTTTATTGTGGCCCAGTGTGGCCTCGCCTGACTAATATAATCATTAAGGTCTGAGGATTGCTTGTTTTCATCTCATAAATTGACACTAATTCAAATTCATATCTATAAAGATGTCCCTTACTTATATGCATTCTGGTGCTTTTGAGTTGGAGATGGGTGAAGAAAATGTGGAAGCGCTGTCAAAATCACAGGAGAGCCGAGAGCCGCTTCCTTCTGGCATGGCTGGCAGGGACATGCTGGGACCCATAAAGGACCACACTCTGGCTGAGTGGTCCACAGACAAGCGCCTGACCACTGGGGCAACTTCATGAACTGCTAGTTCATCAGGCTGGTCAGAAACTAAAATGGTAAACATCT
The DNA here is from genome assembly GCA_004027025.1 of Myocastor coypus. NCBI lineage: Eukaryota > Metazoa > Chordata > Mammalia > Rodentia > Myocastoridae > Myocastor > Myocastor coypus. The sequence continues at coordinate 16,272 of PVJA010029635.1, forward strand.
CCATAGCTTCAACTTATTAAAGGCTAATTCCACGAAATTCTCTTTTATTCATTCTCTTTCTTTCTTTCTTTCTTTTTTTTTTTTTTTTTTTTTACGGCCTGCTCAGCCTGCCCTGGGGATGGGGGTGATGCAGCATGTGGTGCCAGGGATTGAACCGCAGTCCCTGCAGCTGCCTAAGTTTGTCTAAGCAGGTGCTGTGGACTGCTGAGCCATCTTGCTGGCCCATGAAATTTTCTGTTAAAAGCAAGATACTATAAAGAATTACTTTTGCATAGGTCTTAAGATCACTCAGGCCTTGTCGTAGTTTTAAGTTGCCAATGGCAGAGTCTTCTGATTCACAGCTCCCACAGTTACAGTTCCATGGCCCAAGCAAACAAACAAAGCCCAACACAATAGATCCTACATTGAGTGAAATGAGGTGATAGAAGATTTTTAGGAGAGAGCAGAATAGTTTCAGACGTTAGGACCCAGCTTCTGATCAAATGACCAAGTTAGTGTATATAGTGTTTTTTTTTTTTTTTTTTTTTTTTTTTTTTTCTCAAGACCAGGTTTCGAACCTACAGCCTTGCACTTGCCAGGCAGGCACTTGTGCCACGGAGCTATCTCCCCAGCCCCCAAGTCACTATATTTGATATTCCAGTGTCCCATCTTTATGAAGATGGCTTCACTTTTCTTCACTTCCCATGAGCCCCTGAATTTTGAAAGAGGTGCAAAGCCCCGTGCCCACTGTAGGGTGTGCACTGAGCCAACTGGAGGTGCCCTCCCAGGGCTACCACCATTGCTGCCAGTATGAATGACACAACATGTGCACCTGTGGGGATGGCAGGAATGTTTTCAGAACTTCCGAAAAAAAAAAAAAAAAATAGTGTCTTTGTTCTTTTCTGAGGGCTTCTAGAAATGCTCTTCCCTCCAGCTTTCTGAAAGGACACATGTGAAAGCAAGAGCGCTGGGGATTTGCTAGCAGCCAAGTTACCCACAAGGAGATGAGCTCAGCCTCAGGATGAGTCTTCCATGGTGGTAGGCAAAGAAGAAAAACTGAGAGAAAGCTTGAGGACATGGCGGAACCACTGAATTGCAGTAATCCAGAGGGAAATCCTACCTGGGCCTTCCAGTCATACATACAAATAGGTGTATTTTCAGTGTTTGCTTAAGCTAGTGTTTGTAGGGCTTCTGATTTCTTGCATCTGCTACACTTAAACTGACACATTATAGACTAACCAGAAACCCAATTGCCTCTAATCTCAAAGGGAATGTAAAAATCACAAGCAGCTGCTGCATAAATCAATGGCTCTGCACAGGGCATAGGTCCAAGTGCCCCAAAGTGGCAGACCATGCTAAGTCTCCAGTGGCTCTAATGTAGAGTGCTGGATAGAACAGTACGTTGCAGACACTTCAGAGATAGTCTCTTCAGTGGTTTGATTCAGAGGTGTGATCAAGAGGGGAATAATAGCAGGCAAAAAGAGGAAATAGACCAAAGAGCTTCCGGGGTGGTGATGGGGAGGGTGGTGGCAACACGCACCGCTGCTTTGCATGTGTGCTGTGTGGCCAGCGGTGCTCCCTCAGTGCCAGCATCGGCACCATCTCGGGTCCTTCAAGGCGCACATAGAAATATCCCTCTATGGATAAGCGGCTTTCCCTGAGCGCACATTCTCTGCGACCACCTTTGAAATCCAGCAAAAATATCCAGGCCTGTCTGTGGTGAAGAGAAGGGTGGATGTGGCTACACTTGGCAGACTCCAGGACCGAGGTCTGTGAGGAGAAGCGCTCACAAGGAGCTCGGGACTCCGACAGGGTTCCTGCCAGTGGAGCCCCCCATACCCCGCCGCTGCCTGCTCACCACTGCCCTATCAGCAGCCAGAGCTTCTCTTCCACAGGCTTCTTGTCTACATTCCACCTTCTGCCCTCCAAGGAACAAAAGTTTTATCAGGATGGTACAGCACCTATTGGGAAGAGGATACCTTTTTCTTTTTCTTTTTTTTTTCCTTTTTGAGACAGGGTCTTGCTATGCAGTTCAGGCTGGCTTTGAGCTCGCTTTGGTAGCCCAGGCTGGTCTCGAACTCACACTGACCCTCCTGCCTCAGCCTCCCAAATTCTGGGATTACAGGCGTGCACCACCACGCCCAGCTTGAGGATGCCTTTTTCTAAAATTTTAACCATACTAGCTAACGCTAATCCACACATAAAAGTAAATAAAACAAAATAAAAAAGAAAACATTTTATTTTATTTTATTTTATTTTTCTTGTTTCAGGACTTTTGTTTGTTTTGTTTATTTTTATGGCTGGCACAGCCTGCCCTGAGGGCAGGGCTGGCACAGCATGTGATTCTGGGGATCCAACCGTGGTCCCTGCAGCCGCCTGCAGGCACTTGAGACCACTGAGCCATCCTGCTGGGCCCCTAAAAAAGAAAACATAAATGTTTCTTTCCTTTTTAATTTTTTTATGACTTTTTAAACCAATTTTGCATTTTATGTGTGGTCATCTAAACAAGTAACTTGGAAAATATAATAAGTAATAGAACAACCATTCTCAAATTCTTATTCTTTTTAGTCAAATTCTATATTGTTTCTGTTTTTTGTTGTGTTTTTTTATCATTGTGTATTCTCTTTAAAAACATTTAGGGGGCCCGGCGGGTTGGCTCAGTGGTCTAAAACGCCTGCTTGGGGAAGCTTGGGCGGCTTCAGGGACCACAGTTCCATCCCCGGCACCACATGCTGCGCCAGCCCTGCCCTGGGGGCAGGCTGAGCCTGCCATAAAAATGAGTGAATAAACAAACAAAGGTTCTGAAACAAGAATAAAAAAAAAAACCATTTAGGGGCCCAGCTGGATGGCTCAGTGGTCTAAAGCGCCTGCTTGGGAAAGCTTGGGAGGCTTCAGGAACCGCAGTTCGATCCCAGCACCATATGCTGTGCCAGCCCTGCCCTCAGGGCGGGCTGGGCCGGCCTTAAGGTTGAGTGAATAAACAAATAAAGGTTCTGAAACAAGAAATAAATAAAATAAAAAATTCTAAAAAAAAAAAATTTAAAAAATGGAATGGTTGACATGGCAGTGCCTTTTTCTCCCTTTATAAATGTGAAGTGTTCAATAAGTTAAATGATGGCTGGGGAGATCACTCAGGGGCACAAGTGCCTGACTAGCAATTGCAAGGTCTTGAGTTCAAACTCTGGTCCCACCCAAAAAAAAAGAAAGAAAGAAAAAAGGAAAGAAAGAAAGAAGCCGGGCGTGGTGGCGCACACCTGTAATCCCAGTACTTGGGAGGCTGAGGCAGGAGGATCAGTGTGAGTTCGAGACCAGCCTGGGCTACAAAAGTGAGTTCAAGGCCAGCCTGAGCTGCATAGCAAGACCCTGTCTCAAAAAGGGGCAAAAAAAAAAAGAAAGCTTTTTTAGTTTCTCGTATTATTGCCACTGTTGTATGCAAAATACTATAGGCAACACCCCAGAAATACACATAGCTGGTTGTGAGCTTCATATATTCACATCTATTTTCCATGTCTTCTCTCTTCACAGTAACTTGCTCTCATGTTCCTCCCATTGTAGCACAAGATCAGACCTCTGTCGCTCTGGAGTGGTGCACAATAGAGTGAAAACCAGGGCAAACCACAAGCCATTGTCTGTTTTTAAAAAGCCCAGAGGATTCTCTATTCACATCCTGAAGAAACAAGAATGAAGAAGTTCCCCAAACTTCCCCAACTCCCCAGGCTTAGGGCAGGGTGGGCGAGGCAGCAGTCTGGAGCCAGTCCCGAGAGCAGACAGGAGCTGAGCCCCATGTTGAGCAGCCCGCTAGGAAACCTGCCAGCCTGCGAGGGATGGCCACATTGTGCACGCTGACAGAAATATAAGCAGCCTTCACAAAGATGCCTGGGCTCCCAGCATGACATGGGAACAGCAGAAGACCAATAAAACTGTGGACAGAAATGACAAGCTCTCAGGCCTACCCCATCTGGAGCAGTAACAGAGAACCCAGTGTCTCCACCTCCCAGGACTTGGCTCTGTAGAAGATGCCAGAATTGCGGTATGCCCCCAGGGACAAAGTTACAGAAACCCAACACAAACCAAAACGCAGTTGTGTTTTCATGTTGACTTGTTTCTTCACAGTCTCCCCCAAAAATGAGTAAATTACAATCAGATCTCAATTTGAGATAGAGAAAATAAGGAGACGAGGCATTGCGTGCAGACCAGGGCTTGACGAGCACGGCTCACGGCTGCACCTTGGAGGGCAGGGATCTGACCACAGGAGTTTACAATCTTCTGACACATTGTCAGCGACACGTGGGCTTGAGACTGCCAGGCCAGAAAGAGGCCATGTGAGATGCAGGAGAGGACAGACCCATGAACTGGGGAGCCCAGTGAAACTGTGGAGAAGAAGAATTTCACAAGGCACCTCAGCAGAGAGAAAAACACGGGTATCCATCCAGGGGAGGGAAAGGGGATCTCCAGAGCACGGAGCTGCATGAGCAAGGACTCAGAGTGGAGCCAGAGCACATATGCTCAAGAGGGATGATAAGGAGACACACATCTCTACCTTATCTAAAGGACTGGTGGATCGCTGCATAACAGTGAGCTACACTTAGAGGGTCCTAAGATCTTGACCCAGAGCTTATGTCAGGCACCATAAGCAATAGGATACCAACAGAGAATATTAAACTAGAATGTGGACTTGTTTTCTAAACTAATATTCTAAGATTAACGCATAATTTCTGGGATAGATTTTTTTTTTTTTTTTTTCTTTCTTTTTGAGACAGGGTCTTGCTATGCAGTTCAGGCTGGCCTTGAGCTTACTTTTGTAGCCCAGGCTGGTCTTGAACTCACAGTGATCCTCCTGCCTCAGCCTCCCAAGTGCTGAGATTACAGGCGTGTGCCATCATGCCCAGCTCTGGGATAGATTTAGATAGCTAGGAAAACTGGAACTAGGCAGGTAAGGCACGTGGTAGACCATGTGAATAAACAAGTGAAAAGGGAGGTGAAAGTTTGCATTAGGAATGGACAAAGAGGGGCTGGCAGGATGACCCAGAGGTCTAAAGCACCTGCTTAGGAAAGCTTAGGTGGCTGCAGGGATCGCGGTTCGATCCCTAGCACCACTTACTGCACCAGCCCTGCCCTTAGGGAAGGCTGAGCCAGCCATAAAAAAAAAAAGGAGTGGACAAAGAAGAAAATGAACACAAGATATGATAGAAACAGATGTCTAAGAGTAAAATTCATTTCACCAAGTGAGATCTATTAATTTAGTAGTCTGTTGGGCTAAGGTCAGTCAGCTGAACGCATTGGACATACTCCATTCAATCTAAGTAATGTCACTTTTGAAAAAATCATGCAATATAATTTAGTTTGCTCTTATAAGAAGCTATTCACCTTAGCCCCTTTAGAAATATCTTGCTTTGACTGGGCTATAAAAAATCACAGAAGTGAAGAGAAAACAAATGTTTCCATCCTCACAATGTTTTTATTCTTCTATTTGTTGCTACTGCTGCTTAATATCTTTTAACACTTTGACACTTTTTATGAGGCAACATAAAATGTCTCCTCACATTTTGTAAGGACAAAACGTCTAAACGCAATAACAAAGCTACCTTTGAGTACTTGAATCTGTTAGTCCTAAAGAAGGGACAACTTATCTTTTAATAAAATGAAGGTGTCCAGAAACTGCCTCTGGAACAACAGCAACCACCACCACAAAAACAGGTTCAAAAAGCATGCAAGGAGTTTCCGGGGCAGCACCATAGGGGAAAGGCTTTTAGAATGCAAGGCTTGTCTTCAGTCACCTATTCTGTGGCCTTAAACAAGTGAAATTGTCTATCTCTTAGGACCTCAGCAAAAGTTAGAACTGGGTCTGTGTTTTGAAAGACAAAGTCCCAGAAGGCTGGAAGATTTGCTCTGTTTTTGACCCTCACTGTCCTTGTTGCCCTGGCACCCACGTGCACTAAGCGGCATACATGACTAAATACAGCACTTCTGTTACTTGAAGTCTCTGTTTTCACTTCCTCTTTGTATATTAAAGGGGGCTCGGGCTATATATTGAAGGAAATAGCATCTGCTTCATGGGGCTACACTGAAGACCTAATTACTATAGAATACATAAAGTGTTTAAGATACAACTTGGCACATTTTAAACATGCTACAAAAGCTCACAATTATTATTATTATTATCTGTCTTTTTGAGACAGGGTCTCACTCTGCAGTTCAGGTTGGCCTTGAGCTCTCTTTTGCAGCCCAGGCTGGTCTCAAACTGGCACTGATCCTCTACCTCAGTCTCCCAAGTGCTAGGAATACAGGTGTGAGACACCAATGGGCAGCCTGTCATATTATTAGCAATGTAGATCCCTGAGCATTGTATTATACAGGCTGGAAAGCTACACTCCATCAACCAGTCTAGCTCACTGCCTATTTTCATATAGCCTCAGAGCTAAACTCCATTTTATATATTTAAGTTGTTGGGGAAAAATAAATAAAAGATTACTTCATATACATAAAACTCACAAGCCAGGCGTGGTGGCGCACGCCTATAAACCCAGCACTCGGGAGGCGGAGGCAGGAGGATCAGTGCGAGTTCGAGACCAACCTGGGCTACAAAAGTGAGCTCAAGGCCAGCCTCAACTGCATAGTGAGACCCTGTCTCAAAAAGACAAAAAAAAGAAAAATACATAAAACTCATATGAAATGCAAATTTTATTGTTGAGAAGCGCAGCTTTATTAGCACACAGCTACACTTACCTATATATTTTCTTTCTTTATTTATTTTTAATTTTTTTTTTTTTTGCCTATATATTTTCTATGGCCGTTTTCAGGGACAAAGTTGAGAAATTGTGTAAGAGACTGAATGTTTTACAAGGCCCAAAATATTTTATGTCAGGCCCTTTGTAGAAAGGGTTTTCCAGAAGCTGGGTGTGCTGGCGCATGCCTGTAATCCCAGCACTCGGGAGGCTGAGGCAGGAGGATCGGTGTGAGTTCGCGACCAGCCTGAGCTACAAAAGTGAGCTCAAGGCCAGCCTGAACTGCAGAGTGAGACCCTGTCTCAAAAAGAAAAAAGAAAAAAGAAAGGATTTTCCAACCCCTCTTTTATGATGTTTCTCAGTAGGAGTACACTGTGCTTTTCAACCTTACCCAAGTGTGAGAATTAAGCCAAGATTATTTTTCAAATTTTCAAACACCGGTGTGCATTAGCCTGTAGAAAGAGAAGAATTCTTAACCTTTCCAAGTATTTCGCACCTCTTTCTATGGGTGATGACAATGTGGTCATCTTAAACTTCCTTCCAGTACCAAGAGGGAAGCAGTACACTGCAGGGGCAAAGCCAGGCCAGATGCACATCTACAGAGATTCAAAGTTAGAAATGAGGGCTAGGAAGATAGCTCCCTGGAACAAGTGCCTACCTGGCAAGTGCAAGGTTGTGAGTTTGAATCCTTGTCCCGCCAAAGTTAGTAATGAATTTATACAGGTGGGAGCCAAGCAATCTTTGGTGGTCGATTGATTTCAACTTATATAAATGTAAGGCAGAAAATTTAGTCATTGAGGTATTTCATCTATTTAATGTCAAAAATCTAGATATTTGAGGGGCCTGGCAGGATGGCTCAGTGGTCTAAAGTGCCTGCTTAGGAAAGCTTGGGCAGCTGCAGGGACCATGGTTCAATCCCCGGCACCACATGCTGCACCAGCCCTGCTCTCAGGGCAGGCTGAGCCGGCCATAAAAATAAATAAACAAACAAACAAACAAAAGTTCTGAAACAAAAAAAAGTGTTTAAAAAAAACAAAAGTTGTGAAACAAGAAAAAAATAAAATAATTTAAAAAAATAAATGTTTGGTAACATCTGTAAAATTGATTACATTTTTTACCTTTCAACTGGATTTGGCATTCAGCTTATTTCAGCTAATGAGTACAGCCAAATAGGAACCATAAGAAAGCCTCTGGGTTCTTTTCCTTCCTATTCAATGTATTCTTTTGGTTAGGTTAAGGCAAGACACAGTGTTGCCCAGGCTGATTTTCCTGTCACATTATCTCAGGCATAGAAAGGTGCCACTGAGCTCAGCTATTTTGTTCTATTTCTTATCACCTTTTTTCATCTTTTACCCTTTTGGGGAGGGGCGGAGGCTTTCACTATTTCCTCTAGCATAATCTTTAGTGACAAAAACTTTTCAGAGAGTGTCATCTTCTTTCAAATGCCTGTAGTCTGAGGAAGAAGAATAATTTTCTTTATCATAATTGAAACTCTTAATTAAAATCCAATGGCCAACCCTCCAAAGGCTTTGCAATTGCTATTTGTAGAAATGATTTCTATTCCCTGGACAATGAGCTGCACTGTATATGTGGCAGAATGAAAAAGGAAAGGACATAGAAAACCAGTTTCCCATTTGCCTGTTTGTATTTTTTTTGTTGTTGTTATTTTCAGTTGATTTTTAATGACCTAGTTCATGTCATCGTGGCTTGTAGCACTCCCATGGTCTAAGGAAGATGTCTCCAGGCCACTTATTCACAGTTGTAGCAGTTGCACGTTTTGCATGACTTTGGCTATTTCAGGAGGTGCTGTTATGGTCCACATTGGTCCAGAGTCTTCTGCTGTAACAACACAGGTTTGCCAAGACAAACACATCCCTCTCCCTCCTGCTCCCCTAAGCTCTTGACTGATACACTGCCTTTAAGAAGTCTTACTATGAACACAGCATTTAGTGCACGGTACTTTTTTCTGAATGTCTTTTGCACATTCCCGGGGAGAGATTTTTTCTTTTCCAAACAACACTGTAGGGTAAGCTGTAGCCCCAAATCCTATAAATAGGGATAGCAGCTGCAAAACTGTGAATTTTATTGTCTTTGGTCCTGTGCTGCTGAGTTCTTATTAAAGAAAAAGGAAGAGCTCTGAAAAGGAAGAGAAAAGTGATGCAGGAAGAAAAAACTGATCTGAGGTGGATGACCTCTAATAAGGAACCTCCAAATGATACAGGGAAAACTGAACTCCCAACCTGAAAAGTACATGGGATAAGTTTGTGTTCTCTAAAATCAAAGAATGAATTTTAGGGACAAACAGAGGTAGTGAGCAGAACATATTTATTGAGAGAAAGAAAGTTCCTGTCCGAGAGAGGAATAGGAGGGGCGTCCTGAGTGGGTGTCCCCAGGAAGCTCTCTCTTCCAGGGACTTTTATAGAGGAAAATTATGCAGTGAGGCAGGTCTAAAGTGAAAACCATGGAAACTGGCTTGATGGGCATGAGGTGGAACAAAACTATGGTCAACTGATGAGGTTACAAGCGCCATTGCTCAGGTAAAATTGAGTAAAGCCAACACCGAATGGGGAAGGGAGTCACTTAATAAGCAGGAATAGGAACAGGGTCTTTTCCTGTTGGGGTTGCATTACTGACTCATTTAGGGTCTTTTCAGGTGATTCACACCTATTTAGAATATCAATCCCTGGGCCCTGCGGGATGGCTCAGTGGTCTACAGCCCCTGCTTGGGAAAGCTTGGGCGGCTTCAGGGACCATGGTTCCATCCCTGGCACCACATGCTGTGCCAGCCCTGCCCTTGGGATGGGCTGAGCCGGCCATAAAAATGAGTGAATAAGCAAACAAACGTTCTGAAACAAGAAAAAATAAAATAAAATAAAATAAAATAAAAATAGAAAACAATATCAATCCCTGATGAATATTCCTAGGGAAGCATGTGGCTCTTTTTGTTTCTCCTTTTGTCTTTTTTTTCTTTTTTAATTTTTTTAAAATTATTTTTCTTGGGGCCCGGCGGAATGGCTCAGTGGTCTAAAGCTCCTGCTTGGGAAAGCTTGGGCAGCTTCAGGGACCGCGGTTCGATCCCCGGCACCACATGCTGCGCCAGCCCTGCTGTCAGGGCAGGCTGAGCCGGCCATAAAAAATGAGTGAATTAACAAATGTTCTGAAACAAGAAAAAATAAATTAATTAATTAAAAAATAAAATAAAATTATTTTTCTTGTGCCGGGCGTGGTGGCGCACTCCTGTAATCCTAGCACTCGGGAGGCTGAGGAAGGAGGATTGGTGCGAGTTCGAGACCAGCCTGGGCTACAAAAGTGAGCTCAGGACCAGCCTCAACTGCATAGCGAGACCCTGTCTCAAAAAGACAAAAAAAAAAAAAAAAAATTATTTTTCTTGTTTCAGAACTTTTATTTGTTTGTTTATTTATTTTTATGGCCGGCTCAGCCTGCCCCGAGGGCAGGGCTGGCACAGCATGTGGTGCCGGGGAT
>PVJA010029636.1:0-26459 GCA_004027025.1 Myocastor coypus
CTCAGGCTCCCAAGTGCTGAGATTACAGGCATGCACCACCATGCCCAGCTCTGAACAATTACTATGGAAACAACAATGTGCATTGTATTAATTATTGTGGCTATCCTACTAACGTGTTTTGAAACTGTCTCATTATTATTTCTTATTAAAAGTAATAAAATTTAAAAAAACTTTAAAATTTTTAAAAAATGAAATACAATTTGATTTTTGTGTCTGCCTTCTTAAGATATGCAAGTACCTGAAGTTATAATTAGTTGAAAAAAAGACCCAGAGACATAACCAGCTCACCACAGCCTGCAAGAGCATTCTGGTCAGAAGCAATGCCTGGGCTAAACATTTCCAGTATGGGGACAGCCCCACTGCAAAGAAGTCCCCAGCCTTGGTGGTGTGGAAGCTGAGACACCCTTCAGTTAGGAATGAGGAGTGTGGAAGGTGGCCAGGGTTCTAGTCTTAGGGTTCCTACTAACTTACGGTGTGAGGTAAGTCAAGTCCGCTGACCTCTCTGCAGTTCAGAGCCAATGCCCCTGGACTCTCTTGTGGTCCTGGTGTGGGGGCAACCACTGCTCTATCTGCTCCGCTCCTCCCACTCCTCATGAATGTTGTTCCTACACCCCTTCCAATCATGTGAGCCCAGTAGGGATTTCATGACCCCCAATATGCTAAGAATTCCCCTAACTAGTGGTTTTTAAACCTTTTGCTTTTGTAACTACAGGAATTCTGAACCTGACCATGGATGGATGGCCAAGGGGCACACATTTAACACAGCCAGGCTAGAGATTTTTAGCTTGGAATTGGAGACAAAGACCTTTCTTTGTAGCTCAGGCTGTGAGTGTGGCTTCAGGAGCTATGGGGCTGACTGAGCTGCATGGAAGATGCCTACCCACAGAGAAAGGCACAGTGGAGCTCTGAACTGTGTAAGAAGCAGCCCACAACTGCATTCTCCCATAAGGACATGTGTCTGTGACCTCCAACCCACTCCTCTTCTCACCAAAGTCCCTCCAGTGTGAATGCTTTCTCAGCTTCCTTTGAGCAGGGAATCTTGGAGACACAGCCTAGACAAAGAGAAGTAATCACATGAGACACCCACTGGAGCCTCTCTTTCTTCCCACTTGAGCAGCCCACTCTTGTCTGGAGCTGCTAATCTCCTCTCACTGCCACTTTCTCTTATGTGAGGGTATTGAGAAAGGTTTGTGTTTAAGACATCATCAGTAAAATTTTGTTCTGTGTACCCACAAACATTTTAGTGACACAAGTAAGAGTCTCCTTTTACAGGGAAAGAGGGGACAGGTGGGTAGAGGGCAGGAGTTCCTCACCCCACAATGCTTCTCTCCTCAGGCATCCTGCTTCCTGTTTTCAGAGAACCTGAAACACTGGCACAGGACATCAGAACAGTGCTGCTATGGCACTGTGTGACATGAGAAAAAATCTGGCCGGTCTGGTCTGCAGGTCAAGTGGGGGGTTGGTGCAGGGATGTGTCACCAGGTAATATAGACAAAATGAAACATCAGCCTGGATAATCCTCTAGAGTATGAGAGGAAAATAGCTAATGGGATGGATGATTCCAGCACTTACCAGGAAGCACAGAACACTCCCACCTAGCAGGCAGGGCTGGTGCAGGGGCAGGAGGCTCTGAGGACTGCAGTTAGGGTCAGAGGTCACTGGGAGGGCCAACCCTCTTCTGACTGGTTTTCCTGCCCTACTCAGGACCAAATATGCTGATCAGACTACCCCTTTGGGCCTCACATTGAGGCCTGCTGAGGAGTCAGGCAAGTGGTCTCTTCTGGAAACATCTGGTCAGGAAGTTTAGTGAGCTCCCAGCTTCAGATTCAGAGTCCATCTAAAGCTTCACAGCATTGCATCAAAGCTGGTCATGATCATAGCAGTTGTCTGCCTGGCTTAACACCTCCTTCCAAAAATGAGGTCTATATAGAGAGAAGAGTTTGAGCACTGGACCCCAGGACCATGACAAAACCAGATCAGGAATCTGCTCCTCCTGGCTTATCCCCTCAGGCATTTCCCTTCCTCTTTCCTACCTCTTGCCACACCTGCACTAAGCCAGATGGGGTGGCACACCTCTGTAATCCCAGCACTCAGAAAGCTGAGGCAAGAGGATCACTGGAAGGTCAAGGCCAGCCTGGGCTACCTAGTGAGAACGTGCCTCAAAAAAATAAAAATTAGAAATACACAGAGGTACCAAAATTATAATGCATATCCCAGTCAGTGAAGAATATGGATGCATATAACTTTTCTACTGCTGCATAAACAAATTAGTCCATAACATATGACCAAATGCAAGCAATACTTACTTTCTCACAGTGCCTAGGATCTGCAGGGTTGGGAGGTCCTTGGGACCTTGTTCAGAGTCCTCGTGACATGGCAGTCAGGATGGAGATTGCAGCCTGTTGAGTGTTCTCAGCATGAAGAAAGCAAGGCCGAGGGACCTGGCAGGATGGCTCAGTGGTCTAAAGTACCTGCAGGTGGCTACAGGGAGCGCGGTTCGATACCCAGCACCACATGCTGTGCCAGCCCTGCCCTCAGGTCAGGCTGAGCCAGCCACAAAAATAAATAAACAAACAAACAAGTTCTGAAACAAGAAAATAAAAAATAAATAAATAAATAATGAAAGCAAGGCCAAGCCGAGACCCAGTGAAAGGAGATAATAAATTTGGAACTAGGTAAAGTTGAGCTAGGTCAGGCGCAGAACAGAGGTCAGGCCTGAAGTGGGGGTCTCCACAACCCACTGATTCTCTCAGGAAGTCTCCTTGACGCTCTAGGACTCCTCCTGTTCTCCCAGGGCTCCTCAAACTCACCCATCCTGCCCAAGACACACTGAGGTCAGCCCTCTCAGCTTCTCTCCAGTGATGTTGGTGCTGATGGAAGAGACTAGGTAACAGTTGCCTAGTACTTACCAAGTAAATGCCAGACCTTGTTCTTCGCAATTTACAAAAGCAGACAAACAGTATTTTGAGACAACAACAGCCTTTTACTTTCTTGTTGTGGATGTCCTTTCTTTCATGAATCAGGGATATAGACCAGCTTGGAGGGAAAAGACCAATGAAATTTTCAATAGATGCTATTTAAACACTGAAGAAATAATACTCCTAAAAGTATTTTAGCTTAAGGAATTAGAGGATTGGAAAGAACACGTGGTGTTTAAAGCCCGAAGTCTAATTTTTCTCCTCAGTATGTATGGAACTGAAGGACTCAGCACCCGAAGGAGGACAGATAGTGACAGCACTGAAGGAAGACAGATAGTGACAGCTCAGCCATCACTGCCCAGGTTTCTGAGAAAGAGATTGGATATGGAGTCGGACAGGATAATAGATAGATACCACAGAAGGTAAACTTTTCCAGAACTCTGGAGTATAGTCCAGAGCCTTGAGGGCTGCCTGCACCTTGCCTGCCACCTATCAGGCAGCACCTGTACAACCAGATAATGTGTTTCAAGGGGAATGAGCTGATAGTCCCAAAGGCACCTAATAGCAGTCAGCATGTGTTGAGGGAAGGCTGTGTGTGCACATGTACAACTAGATAAGCAGCACAAGCATGTGCACAGACACAGAGACTTACACACATGCACACACACACACACACACACACACACACACACACCTTCCCTTCCTTCAGGGAAAGGAAAGGAACAAGAAAAGGCAAAGCCTGAATTTACTAGAATTCACACTACAGTGACTGTATTTAATACCTGAAATTGAATATCAACCTGGTGTTTGCAGAATCAAATTTTGCACTGCTACATGAATGGAGCTTATGCTGAGGTTCTTTTGGAAATGTGAGGTTGGTTTTGCCTACTTTGCCACCTCGCATCCCTTCCTCACAGGCCACATGGGCCTGGAACCCTCCATAGCCCTTTCAATGCCTTTCTCCCTGGCAGCCTGTTCTGCTCCTATGCCTTCATTCTCCTGGCAGCCTGTTTTCTCCCAAGCCTGCACCTTCCTCAAACACTCGGGTACCTATAGGTCGGCAGAAGAGTGGAGGGAATGGCCTGGGTCTGATGGCTCCAGCACTACTGCGCGTGTGATCACAGGCAGGCCCTCAGACCACTGTATCCATCTCACAAAGGATGAGACCTGTTTGCTCGCAGGTTCTGTTGAAACTCATAAGAAACACCAGAGGTATCCAGAGAAGTGTATAAGAGTTCTCCACCTGGGAACTGGACAGCGTTCTAGGTACCATCTTCTAGGAAATAATACCAAGCTAATCTGCACAACCGCTCAATAGGGTGGATTATTCAACTTCTTTAATTTGCAAATGGAGAAGCTGAGGCAAAGAGAATGTTCAGTGACTTACCTTTGTCACACATCATGAGTGGGAACCTAGGCTACCTGGTGCTGGCTGTGATCTCCTGGCCTCTCTCCAGGTAGTTCCTTCTTGTGCTCTGAGGACTCTGCTCACCCAGTTAGCTCTGTCCATCCAGAAGTTTGCTGGTGGTAGTGGAATACCTTGCATTTTATGCCTCCAGGAACCTAGAAGTGTTCGACGGGATAGATGATGTCCCCCTCCAGCTACACATTCTCCTTTACTGCGATGGAGACAGCCCTGGAGCAATACTCCATCAGGGCCACTAACACAGCAGTAGAGTCTCTAGTGTGCCTGGGTATGCACTTGTTGACCCTTTGATAGTTGAATTTTGAGGCGATGGAAAAATCTTGGGCTGGAGAGAAACCAAATCTGTCACCAGGAAGCCCTGAGATTTGTGTGACCAATATAGAAGAATTTTAACATGCCGTCACCTATGGGACTCTGCAGCACACTAGCTATTTGCCAATATTGGACTTCTCAGTGAAGGATGAGCCAGCCTAAAAGGCTGGCCCACTACTGCCCAGTCCAGTTAATCCTCCATGTGGGTAAACGGGTCCGCAAGGGACCAAAATGTGACTGCCATTCCTTCCCTACACATGGACTCTCCTACTGCCTTCAGTTGCCTCCTATGTTGCCCAAAACCTCACCGACCAATTGATAATTATCCCAAAGCCTGCCCAACCTCTGGGTGTCCTGGCAGCCTCAGAGCCTCCCCTGCCCAGGTGGAGCCCAGTCTCTAGGACATACCCCTCCTCCCAGTGGCACATAGCACATGACTTCCAGGGCCTGATGAAGAACCTTTGCTAATGTTTGTGGTGGCCAGTTTCAAGCTACTAATGGCTAAACAACCAGCTTGCAGTATTCCTGAACATTCAGCAATCCACCTCCATGAGGGGATGCGCACCAGCTCCAGCTCACTCCTACTCCACCTGCTCAAAAGCGGGATGCTCCTGGGAGAGGACCCTTGACCCACCTGTGGGCCAGGACATGCCCTGCCCTCTTAATTCTCCCACCTGGCCTGAAGTTGAAACAATTGAAAATTGTTAAGTCCTTTTTTCCTATTAAACTATCACCAGCCTCAACTTATAGTAGATACAAGATGCAGATAGAGAAATCAATATTTCCCCTGGGTCTCACATACTGGGCAATATAGAGTAAAGAATGGGTATATAATTATTGCAGCTACTCTTACCATACTATATTATATTATATTATAGATTTTCCCTGGAAGATGCATCTAGATGACACCAACTGTGAGAAAGCTTCTGCCAGAGACAGTGTCATCAAAACTGCTGTGTGGCTTCCTCTTCCTTTTGGGGGCTCCCTTCTCCAGGTCCATTAGCAGGCAGCAAGCACTCCTACGCAGCCACTGACACGTACAGACGGTAGCCATCGGGCCAACCGTTTGTTTGCCTTTCGACAGTGTGAAGGTTGTCTTGAGTCATTTTGCACCCAATTACTTTGCAGTAAATTTGCCGGCTGGTTTTTGTCCTGCAGTATTGATCTGGCATCTCACCTTGAGCTTGTTTATTGACACATCAAATTCAGAAGTCAGGCCCGCTCGATTGACCACTTCCCAATTAGGGCATTTATATGATGTCACCGAGGCTCCTTGTCATGTTCCGATGAAAGCCATTTGTCCCCCAACCACTGCCGCAGCCCAATCACCTGCAACCAAGCTGCCATTTTTCTCTGACCTTTCTGGAGACAGATGGCAGTCCATAAAATACATCATTAGCAATGTGTCATTTTATCTTGTCTCCATCTCCTCGTGTGAAAGGTGATTCCTTCAACAAAAGATTCTGCAGTTGAATTTTCCCCAGGGAGAACTCACAACCGCTTCTTGGTTGGGGCAGTGCAAGAAGGAAACCAGTGCATCCTCTCTCACAGGGACGTCTGAAGGCCTTTGCGGGAAGCCGACGTTTGAACAGTAACTCTGACCAGGTTGCTGGAGAGAGCTGATACAGGGTTCTGCTGTCAAAGATGCCCCAAGCATCAGTCGTGCCCAGGAGTGTGGGCGCATTCACTTAAGTCTCCTGAGTGCAGTTTCTGTCTGTCATGTCCTTCTGTGCTGTGGGGGCGTGACAGTGGACCTAGAGGAATGAGTGTAGAAGAAGGCTTGGCGTGAGTGCTCTGAGGACTGTGCACACCCCTCCCACCGTGGGTGGTGTTGCTTTCTCATTTCTGGGGCAGTCTTATGAGTTTGGGGGAATGAAGGCAAATACAGGCCTCTTGCTTCCTCAAACAAGACTAGAAAATGAGACTCAGGGTCTATGAGGCCGTGCCAAGACCAGCAAGACCAGCACTCCTGGCCATAAAAACCTTCCCCAGAATGATGGCTGAATGTTAACTGGGAATTCAGTTTAATCCAGAATGGTACATTTTTAAATATTCTTTTTTTTTTTTTTTTTTTTTATTGTGTGCAGGGTTTCATTACACAACATGGACTCATAGTGATCCTCCCAGCACTGGGATTACAGGCATGCACCAGCACACCCAGATTCAGTCTCTCAGCCCAGGCTGCTAGATGTCTGGGGAGACCAAGGCACAGAACCCCACCTAGTCACAGCACTCAGGTTAGAAGTAGGGTCCATGAATGACAGTGGGGACATGGGAGAAAGTGACTGTACCACAGGTGTTCACTGCAGCGGTGGAGCAGCCAGCCCTGTTCAGAGCTGACCCCTGGATTGAGATCCCTGTCCTCACTCTGGCCACTCCTATTCATTGCCACTGCTTTCTGTGAAAGTTGCCAACTTCTGTGTCAACACTGGGTCTGAGAGATCCACTTGCATTTTGTATTCTTTTTTTGAAAATCAAGGGTGCCCTTTTTAATCTTAAAGACCTATGCTAATGTTCTCTGTAATTAAGTCCCTTGAAAGAGTCAGCCCACATGAAAATCAGTTCTATGTCTTACTTTCTGTTACCATAACCTGAGTCTGATCCAATTTGGAACAATTCTTGTCCTCCTGAGAACAGAGAGTGAATGAGAAAGGCCTTGACTGAAGCTTTAAAAGTCATCAGCCTAGACGAATGCTTTGTTATACAGGTCTTGCTTTAACTTGCCCTTGATCACCTAGCAGAAAAGCTTAATTACAAGGCATAAAACACAGAGCTAGATTAGTATGGTGAGCTGTAAAAGGCTTAAATCAACAACCTCCAACACTACCAGTTTCACTGGTAACCCACTACAATTATGGAACAGTGGACTATGTATACATCTGCGTCCTCTCAGTTCAAAGAGAAGAAATTTTTTCTTTTTTCTTTCCTTACCAATATGGATTAGGCAAAGCATACAAGCTATAAGTAATGAATTTGTCACAGGAAGTGGTACAAACAGAAGCGATACTGAGCTGTCATAAGGTTGAGATGAAATGGGCTGAGCCCAATGTGGAGAAGACACTTGACTGGTGGTGAGAATGTGGTCAGTTCCACATTATCTCTGAGCCCTGGAAAAGACCTAAATTCTGAAGCCCATAGTCTTTCAAGAATTCAGACAAAAAAAAAAAAAAATCACAATCTGAGTCGGATTTTTAAATTACAGGCAGTGACTCATTAGTATCAATGAAATCCTTTTAGGCTATTACCAGAAGGTAAGGAAAGGCAAAGAAGCAGAAGTGTAGGATCAAGTAGATATGAGTGGATAGAATAGGATAAAGTAGAATTATAGGCTAATCTAGGGTAAGGTAGACTAGGCTAGAGTAGGGTAGGGTAAGGTAGGGTAGGGCAGAAGAATGGAACGGAACAGAATGGAATGGAATGGAACGGAACAGAATAAGAGGACCAGCACTGAGACATGATTGGAACTGTGTGTGGTGGCATGCACCTGTAATCGCAGCACTTGGGAGGCTGAAAACAGGAGAATCACTATGAGTGCAATGTAGTGAGACCCTGTAGGCCCTGTACACCCCATCCCAAATACATAAAAAAAGAATAGTGGACCAGCTTAAAGTGCATATACTGTGCCTGAGAAAACCATAACATGACATTTGTTTCTCATGTGTGGAGCAAGTGTACAAAGTCCCCAAGCAAAGCACTTTTTTCTGTGCATCATAGTCAAAACAGTATGAAAGAGCCTATCATGGTGCATCATTACTTTTCTTTAGTCTATTCTCTTACTAAAAAAGATATCTGTCTACCTAAACTTTTGGCCCAGTTCAATGAAATTTAATTCAACAAGCATTCGCATTAAGCACCTACCATGTGCCAGATCTGTGAGAGACCAGGATCTGAATGAAGCATCATGCCTGTCCTATGACATGAAGAATAATCTATATTCAATGTTCTGTATTTACCCTTTCTGCCCTGGTGGTATGCTGGGACCACAGCTTTAAATGGGATAGCTCAGGACGGCACCAGCAGCCTAGGGTCTGGCAAGCAGCAGGCATATGGAGAGGGAAACCCACACACCTGGTAAGTACAGGGCTGGGCAGGAAGTAGTCAAATGCAGGCATGTAGGCATTATGATCTCATGTTAGTCACTCTTCTCATATCTAGGATGAATGTCTGGCACCAGAACTTGAAGCAAAACAAGTGTACATTGGCTCAGGGTTACATTAGCTGACTGGCTGGCTCTAAGGCAGAAATGGCATAGTGGAAGGCTCTGGACAGAGAGAACTGTTCATCCTGGTAACCAGGAAGCAGAGCATAAACAGAGGAACAGGGGTGGTAGATATGTCCTTTCAGTCATGTCCCCAGTGACCCAGCTCCGCCAGCCTGGTCTTGCTCATAACAGCACACTCCTCTATGAGTGTCCTCTAGTATACCAATCCACTGATAAGTATAGGATCTCCATAATCCAATCCTCTTTCACACACATAAGAAATGGCAAGCTGGCACTTTATGTCCAAATCTCAGGAGACTCTGATTATTATCTTAGTTACTTTTCTCATTGCTGAGACAAAATTTCTGACATCCAAAGTTAAAGGGGGAAACTTTTATTTATATCATACTTTACTTATTTATTTATCTATTTCTTCATTTATTTGGTACAAAGTCTCACTATACAGCTTGGACTCATAGTGATCCTCCTGTCTCAGCCTCCCCAGCCCTGGTATTACAGGAGTGCCCCACCACACCCAGTTTCAGGGGACAGTTTGGTGTCCCAGGCCACACATGGTATGTAGTATCAGAGATCAAACCGAACTTGGATCCTTGGGCTTGCCAGGCAGGCACTTAGACCACGAAGCTATCCCCCCAGCCCTAGGTCACAGTTTGTAGAGGTTTTCAGTCTATAATCAGCTGACTCTGAGGCAGGGTGGGACAGACTGAGAAAAAAACAGTTTGTGGCAGTAAAAGACAACAAAAACAAGACCCAAGAGGGAGAGAAAGAGGAAGAGGGAAAAGGAGGCCTCTTTCTGTGCCTTATATTACATGCAGGCTTCCCGCCATAAGGCAGGTGTATCACTCACATCCTTAATCCCAACAGCGGAACATGAATCAATCACAAACACTAGATTCAGCATCTCTTAAAAAGCCTAAAACTGGGCCCGGCAGGATGGCTCAGTGGTCTAAAGCACCTGCTTGGTAAAGCTTGGGCGGCTTCAGGGACCTCGGTTCGATCCCCGGCACCACACGCTGCACCAGCCCTGCCCTCGGGGTGGGCTGAGCCAGCCATAAAAATGAGTAAATAAACAAACAAAGGTTCTGAAACAAGAAAAAATAAATAAATAAAATTTTAAAATTCTTAAAAAAAAAAGCCTAAAACTGCATGAGGCTTTGAGGTGGGGACATCTAGACACAACCCCTACCAGTTATCTAATTCTTAAATAGGGTCTTCAAGAAGCAGACAAGAAATGTGAGTGAAAGCCAAACATATAGGTATAGTGACAACAGGATGTGGTGCCCTATTTAGTTCCAGCTGGCTCTCAGCCTAAGAGAATATGGTCCAACTATCCTAATTTTTCAAAGATAATCTCAAATCAGGATTTTCACGGTCAGTTTCTTACTGTTAAGGTATTGGTCACAAATTCAAGATTTTAAAAACTATTACAAGGAACAAAAACTCCACAGCTATTCATTTTCACTTTTCACATTACCTAATCCACAGCACTGAGTTGCTGAAATTACCTCCTCCTTGTGGAACTATAGCCAAATTGCAGGACTGAGCCAGGTTCCTTGATGACCAGTTAGCCAGCAATTGACCTTGGATTGGGGTCTTGAGTCAACATCTGGGCATGAAAGTGGCTATCTTGCTGACTTATTTCTAAAACCTCAAAAAAAAAAAAAAATCCTCAGCACAGATGCCTTGGCCCACCCTTAACCAAAGCAGACAGCATCCCATTATCAGCAGGGCCAGGCCTGAAAGAGCTACCCTGCTGGCCTCTGCATCTGTAGCTTTCAGCCCCTTCATCTTCTCCTGCAGCATAAGAAAGCTAGGCCAACTTGGCTCTCGTACACCCTCAAGAGCCAGCTGTTCAAACCAGAGCAAGAAACTGTGCACCAGGATTTCCTCAGCCTCCCAGCAGCAGGATCCCTCAACTGGATACTTTGCCCCTAATCTCTCCGTTATCTTCTCTTGGTATGTTGATGGAGCCATCTGTCTACTTTTCCTTGTTTCTCAGCAGAAACCAGTACTAAACAGTAAAAGATATTTTCTTGATGTCAATAGTTCATAAAGCACAGAAAACACATGAAGTCAAGAGCAGTTAACAGAGGCTGGGAATCTTCTCAGAGGGAAATGGGCCTGTGCATGGGCAGAGGACGAAAGTGCTAGAGGCCAGCACCACTAACTGTCCCCCTCCTCAGGACTAGTGCTAGATACTGAGTGTCAGTCCTAATCAACTTCTAGTACAATCCTGCATCTGGGCATCCTGTCTTGGAAAGACTACTGAGGGCTCCAACTTACAGTAATGGTTCCATGAGGCCTCTCAGAATTCAAAGCCCTGTACACATGGAGGGCATAGGTTCTATGTCAGGTGTTCGATGGCCTGACAGAGCCTTGCCCCTTCTTCTCCTGACAGAGCCTTGCCCCTTCTTCTCCCTGTTCCTTTCCTCCTTCTGGGAACACAGGTGATGGCTGGAGCCATACTGCAACTGTGAAATAAAGTCCAAGGAAATTGCAAACACTTGCTCTAACTTACAGAGTCATCTACCTCCAGACTTCCTGTTTATAACCACCAGAGTACTGTCCTCCCTCACTTGGGTTTCTTGCTTTATGTATTTAAGCTTAGCCCTGGTTGGCTCCACTGGTTCATGCCCTGCATCACACACAGTAAGTACATAAGGCCTTTTCATACTGTATGAGCTAGATCCTGCCTGAGTGTCTTATGAAGTAAGGGATTTCAGTTAACTTTGCCACCTCAATGAATACCAAAAGTCACATAAAACCTAATAGAATTAGTGTCACTAAAGGGTTTTTGGAACATATCACATTAAGGCAGCATGAATACTTTATTAAGAGATGATAAGCAAATTTCCCTTTTTCTTAAATTATGTTATAACATACAGAGGCAACAATAATGCTGTGAGCCGCTGCTCTAAAGTGCTTCCTCACAAGTTGTGATAACATCATCTATTAAGTAGTTTACAATCATTCCACCAGGTCTCTGTGTGTCTTGGAATAATTAGCTTTGCAGTATAACCATGATGAATCATTTATTCATCATTATTAAAGTATTTATAAACGCTGCTTTAATTTAGCCCCATTTTCTCTGCTGCCTCACAGTATATTGACCCAAGCTAGGAATGCTCAGGGCAGTGCTTATGCTTTGTTTCATTGTTTGATTTTAATAGACAACGTGGTAGAAGCTCAAGCCTCTCAGTCCACATTATGAACACAGCTCCTGTGCCTTCCCCCAGATTCCTGAGCTTCTGGACTACTCTACCTGCTAACCAGGGCTAGAGCTACTGATACCTCACTAGAGAAGAGAGAAACTCACCTCGCTTCATTCTCTCACTGAAATTTCCAATACTTACATGGTACTTTGAAGATGCCAGGCTAGTCTTTAAGATTTTTGTCCCTAGGAACTCAATCCTTCCAACAGTTTTACACATTAGTATTTTTATGGTCCTCCACTTCAAAGATTCTGGAAGCACAAAGAGTGAGTTTCCTAAGGTTTCATAGCTAGGGCAAGGCAGCGCTGTGATTGAGATACATATAGTCTAGTTTTAGAGGCTTCAACCTATCCACACCCTGCCTCTTAATAATTATATGAGATAGGCATTATTTTAACCCTGTCTTATAGAGCAGAAAACTGCAACATACAGTTGCAGTTTCCCAAGTTGTCAAAACCAGTGAGTAGCAAACTAAAGATTCACACTCAGCTGCTCTAACTTTTCTCTTCACTAATACTCTGGGACTGGGGACACCAAACATATAGAGTTCTCCATGGGGTTCTCTTCTACTTTGTTAAACTATTTAGTGCAGGGTCTACAGAGTCTCACTATGTAGATCGGACTCGTAGTGATCCTCCTGTTTTCAGCCACCCGAGTACTGAGATTACTCAGTGTGCGGCACCACACCCTGTGTCAATCAACATCTCAGCTCACCCTGGTGACAGCGCTGGGACAGCACACCAGGAACTGAGCCCCGGTCGCTGCGTTCTGTTGAAGCAGGCACTTTAGTCTGCTGAGCTGTCTGGCCAGCCCTTATGGGCCTCTCTTCACGCGTGTACACTGCCCATTGCCCCCAGACCAAGGTCTCTACCTCTGCTATCACACACTAGGGAGGAAAAGAAACCAAGTTCTTTTCATACAGAGTGGTAGACTTTGGTTAAATTTCAGCCAGAAAACAGTAATGAGAAAGTTTGATGAATACTCAAATTAACAGCGTTATCAGGCCAAGGGAAGCAAACTCTGGAAGACTGGGGAATCTTCTTAAAGAATTTTGAGACCCTCAGATGACTCAAGAAAGGGCAACACAGAAGCAGAGTAATGCATTCAAAAGTTTTTTCAAAGTCATCCTGGCAGCCTTTCCTAATGTTTCAAGGATAGTTTGCTTCAATAAAAGGACAGCCCCAGTGGCATTCAAATTCATGTTAAAATAAAACACACTGGGGCCAGGGAGATTGCTTTGTGGCACAAGTGCCTGCCTGGCAAGTCCAAGGTCGTGAGTTAGAACACCAGTCCTGCAATAAATAAATAAATAAATAAATAAATAAATAAATAAATAACACTTTCAAGAGCAAAGAAGTTTAACTGACACTCCTAAGACTAGCAAAGCTGACCAACTTATAATGAGAACTTCCCTGAGAGGTGACTTTTCAGTGCATCTTCTGCCTGCATAAGAGAGAAGAAAAGAAAAAAAACAAAGAAATTCTTAGGAGCTTTTCTCCTGAGATGGATTATTCTTTAGAATAATGTTGCTCATGCTAACAAGAAAGCAATAGGCCTCATATAAAATTCAGCGCAGTTCTTCCATCCAAAATGTGCTATCTGAGCCAGACGTGGTGGCGCGTGCCTGTAATCCCAGCACTCGGGAGGCTGAGGCAGGAGGATCGATGCGAGTTCGAGACCAGCCTAGGCTACAAAAGTGAGCTCAAGGCCAGCCTGAACTACATAGCAAGACCCTGTCTCAAAAAGACAAAAAAAAAAAAAAATGTGCTATCTATGTTAGTTACTGAAAAGAAATGGAGAGGCACCAATGAAGTGGAGACTTATGATAGGTAGGAGTTTAAGCAGCCAAAGAGGCCAAAAATGAGACAGTGAACAAGTGGAAAAAGATTTTAAAGCTACCGCTACATGTATGTGGTTATCTGAACTTATACTTGAATACAGCTGACCCAAAGAATAGTCTGTAATGGGAATAAACCTACTGTCTCTGTCCAGTTTATCAGTTTGACAAACGCAACCTAGATGAACACCAAGTGTCTTGTGCTGTGGTCATACTGAAGATAAAGATATGACTAAGAACTGGTCTTGGCTACAACTTTGTTAAAATAGATGGCTATACTTAGTTGAAAACTGTCAGGTTTTAACACAGCTCACTATCACCCCTTCAGTGATTCAGGTTATTCTAGGATGCCCTCATCCTAAGTCCAAGACACGCAGATGCCATCCAGTCAGAGGAGACAGAATGACTTAAATCACACAGTGGTCCCAAACGCTGCATCCCTACTTATTCCAACCCTGTACGCCAAGTTCAGACCTTTAGCCCCTTAGACTAAGCAGCATATAGTGCCTGCTACTTTCATATACCATATTATATTCTGCACTTACACAAATAAAAGTGGATAGCAAACCAGTGTCATCCTGTTTGCTGCTGTTAGATTTACGGCATGTCAAGTTTACATAGCACATGCAATGTCTACAATGAAGGCAGTGCAAAATTCATTTCTCAAGTCTATCAGTGTTCTAAGGGCACCCCCTTCTCCTCCCCACTGGTGATGGGAAAGTGATTTTGTGAAACCCTCATGCAAGAAAAACCCTTTTTGGATCTCCACATTCAGCTTTGCTTCAGTATCTTGGTTGTCTACCTTGACTCCCCCAAAATACTAAAATAGCATAAATGCTATTACCAGTATCTGATAGATACCAATTAACCTTTATGCAAGTTTGCTTCTGCTGTGCATAAGTCCTAGCTTTATTCCTGGGGCTAAATTATTAATTCCTTATAAACAACTCCAGCTCTCTGCTTGCCATTCAGCTGATGTAGCTACCTCTAATTTAGGCTTCTCCACCCACTTTTTGTGCTTTTCTTTATATGGGTTTGAAAACCTTTCCCCCTGTCTTCCCTTCCTCCCACCAACAAATTAAACTGCTCGGTTGCCCCTAGCTTTTCCTAATAATGGAGGCAGCTCGGACTTGACCCACTAAAAGAAAAAGCCAAGAAAGACTTCCTACAATACCCAGCCAGTCTCATTTTGATAATTGATTGGCAAGACAAGCACTTGAGTTGCAAAGTAACCTTGGTCAGGTTTCCATTTTGTAGCAGACCCCCAAATTAAAAATCACCTCCAGGGGATAATTCTTTTGCAAATAATGTGAGCTGGGCTATTTCGGGTTTTGTCAGGCACATTGCCCCTCCAAGCTGGTGTCTCATATGTTATTCTGGCTGTGTGAGAAAGGCTGTAATAACAGCTTTGACAACAAAAATGAGATGAAAAGGGGTGTCCATTTACAATCATGAAATAAGATGAAAGCATATTCTGTTTGTGCAAAAGTTGAAACTCACTTTAGATGGGAGGAAATCATAAAACTGAGTCCCTCGATCTGGGTGTTTTAATCAACAGCAAGGCAGGCAGCCTTGGAGGTGCTATGCTTAACCATGATCAACTCTAAGCTAAGCTAGGCTCACTCAGGAAGCAGGGGCCTCAAATTCTTAAAAATGATAAAGGTGATTGATCTCAATGAACCTTCCCTCTCTGCCTTTGCCTAGATGCCACTCCATCCTTTTCAATCCTCTTCATTATATTAGTCAGATTTCTGTCATTGTAACAAAATAGCGGAGAGAACAACTTATAGAAGGAAAGATTGGGGCCCGGTGGGATGGCTCAGTGGTCTAAAGCCCCTGCTTGGGAAAGTTTGGGCGGCTTCAGGGACCGCGGTTCAATCCCCGGCACAGCATGTGCCAGCCCTGTCCTCGGGGTGGGCTGAGCCGGCCACAAAAATGAGTGAATAAACAAGCAAAGGTTCTGAAACAAGAAAAATAAAATAAAAAGTTTAAAAAAAAAAAAAAAAGAAGGAAAGATTAATTTGGCTGATGTTTCACAGGTTTTAGCTCATGGATGTTTGGCCCCATCACTTTGGCCCTCTGATGAGGCCCAGTGTCATGGTAGAGAGCACATGGTGAAGCAGAGCCACTCATCTCAAGACAGCTGGGTAGCAAAGGCGTGGTTTAGAGACAAAAATACGCTCTCCTAGGCCTGCTTCAGTGAGCCATTTCCTCCAGCTAGATCTACTTCCTGAAGTTCCCACCATCCTCACTGGTGCCAACATTGATGACTGGGCTTTCTACACATGAGTCTTTGGGAGGTAGTACAGATCAAAACTGTAACCTGCAACCTTAAAGACTGACCTCAAGTGTCCCCTCTTCTGGGAAACTTTCCAGATTTTCAGTCAAATTGTCTCCACTTCTACCACCCATCTCCCATTACACACTGCAAAAGCATAGTCACTCCGCTGCTTATTGGCTTTGGTTTCTCCAACAACACTTCAGGTTCCTTGGCAGCAGGGAGCACATCTTGCTCCTCCTCTGCTCTCTAAAAACTAGTCCAGTGCCTGGTACATCATGACACCCAATGAGCAGTTGCTGAACAAACATGCACTAAAATATACAAACCTAAATGAAATGAAACAAGAGCTGAACTAAAAAGAAATAATTATTCATTAATTAATCTACTTAATTCTTGGTTTCTTTGTTTCAGCATGATCTTCCCCATCATCTTCCAGGTAGTTATCTTTGCCGTAAGTACTTAGAGGTGATAGGAGGAAAGGACAGAATCTCCCTTTTTTTTTTTCAAGAAACTTAAAACCAGGGCTGGGGATATAGCTCAGCAGTGTAAGTGCCTGCCTGGCAAGCACAAGGTCCTGAGTTCAATCCCCAGTACCACACATACACACAAAAATAAATAAATAAAAGAAAGAAAAGAAAAAAGAAACTTAAAACCATTTGTACAGTAATACCTGAGACTGGTGGAAAACAGTCTGAGATGGAATCTTGTGGCACAGTAGTATAGTTATGCTGGAAAGCTGGAGTGGGGATTTTAATAATTCGCTCCCTATTATGGTCCAACCACTGAGTCATCCTGTGATGCTTAAGGAGTCCTATATCTGGGGGCCTCATTTTTATCCTATGCGATATCAAAGAGTCAAACTACTACTGAGACAATTTGACTATTTGTATGAAAGAAAAATAAATTTCTGCTTAAAGTATGAGAAAAATAAATTCCATGCAGATTACAGATCATAATGTAAATTAGCAGAACTCCAAAAGAAAGAAAAACTTTAAAGATATATCTTTTAGTGTCCATTTACAAAGAATTTCTTTAACAAAGTCTGCAAGGCAAAACATAAGGAAACATTTGATGAATTGGACTCCCCTCATGTGAACACAGACACATTTCCTAAGCAAAATGAAAGATGAACCAAGCCTGCACCTGGAAACAGCACTGGGCAGACTTCGTTATGAAAAACTAAACATTAGCAGAATATCTGGGAACTTTAACAAAACTATTAGAAAAAGACAACAAAACAATAGCAAGGTGGTCAAAGACTGATACTCAGGAGAACATATCTAATCTGATTAATGATGAGGGAAAGTTCAACGTAAAGTGAGATACCAGTTCATGTCTAATAGACTAGACAAAAAGGAAAGATGTGTTGCAATGAAGACTTTCTCATGCTTGTGATAGGGATCTAAATTCTATGGCTATTTGGATGACAACTGCTGAAGCAAACACCACTGGCTATATGGGAAGCCCCAGCAGAGGAGGTTACAGGTGGGACTGAATGAGAGGATTGGACAAACAGGTAGATGTTCCAGAAGCAAAGCATCTATGTAGGCAGGGACTATGCAGGCCTTGCCAGGTCATGGTGTGACCAACACCCTTGTTTCTGGCCTGCTCCTTACATAGGAACCCTCTGTGTAGTTGGGAATTTAGGGAGACATACTTTCACCCTGTGCAGTAATGCTCTCGGGAGGATAGGGAACCCCATATTAAACTGACCATTGCTATGGTCAAGCCCTAATTTAAGTCATGTAACCCTCATGCTGCCCTGGAAAGTAGGAACTATTAGCATTCCTCTTTTACAGATGGAGAAACTGAGGCACCGAGAAGCAAAGTTCCCCAAAACCTCATAGGGAGGTTCATGAATTGGATCCCAAGTTCTGCTACTGACTGCTGCACACAACTATTCAGCATCACTGCTGAGATCTTTGAGGCCGCCCCTCCGCCAATGCTATTAATGTTGACCCTGATCCCTGCTCCTAAATCCAGGCCTGATCACCATTCCACCAACCTCTCTGCCCTGAAAATTCTCAGAGCTGTGTCTTCTTAGCTTTCCATCCTCCTCTGTTGCCCTCCCCTTAAAGGGAAGAGCTGTGTCAGAATAATATGTCAGAGAAAGTGACAAAGCTGACCTCAGGCCAGAGCTCACATGGTCTGACAACCTGGCCCCATGAAATCTACTAACCTCCCTCATACTGGACTAAAAGGTAAGACACAGAGCCCCCGACAGAAATAGGGAGCCAGGGTACATTATCTGGGGCCACACTCCACATTACTGGGGTGTCAATGTAGATTGCCCTGCCTCACCTACTCCTCCTTCAGTCCAGCATCCCCATTCCTGCTAGAGCCTCTTTAAGCAGCTTCTTAGGAGCTGGTGAAATGAACTCCCCCTGCACTGGTGACAGCTGTCAAGCTGGAATAATAACAGATGGTATGGCATGGACAAAGTCCTGGTTTTCCTCCATCAAATATGGTGGCTACAGAAGTAGCAGAGAGGGTATTCTTATATGAGTGTACACCCGCACAAGCTTGCACACACTTGCTCACACACGTATACACATATGCACACTGTGTCCATGCTCACTTCTCCAATGCTGTAAGGATGGGACCCAAGGAGCATGTCTTAGCTTATAGGCATGGGATGTGCCAATGGATCGCTCCCTTGCCCTCTGCTGCTCCGTTCTCCTCCCCCTCTCTTTTCCTGCAAGAAGATGAGCAATAGCTGTAGCCATGACTTCCATGTGGGTTAGGTGGCTTACACCCCACAATTTCTAAAACATTGAGACATCAGCAAATACATAGTAGTGAAAGACTGAAGCGGAATGGTCACTTTTAGGCTGGGAAACAATGAGCAGACTAGCTACTGAGCTTCTTTGTGCTGCTGCTTTCTCTTCTAGCTAGCAGGGCTAATTATAGCACCTCTTGAAAGCCATAGCCTTTGAGAAGTGATGACAGCTCCTTGAAAGCACAGAAGACACCATCAGTTCTGCCCCCACTGGCCTCAGCAGTTGCTAGCTAAAGCTTTCCAGCTGCCCAGTTCTCTAAATTTACCATCCCACCTGGAAAGCATCCTTCTGAACCACTGTGGTGGACTCCTGTTGAGAATGATGCCAGCCTGGGAAGGAGACAGTGACATTCAGAAATGCATATGCATGTACCAGTCATGGCCACTGCAGGTCTAAGATCAATTCTGTGTCTGATATTTGGCATCTCAGCAATGAACTTGATTCTCAGCAGAAACTTCAGAGTGCCATAAAGACACCTATGGTACAAGGGAAAGACACCTTATCCCAATGGGAAGGGATAAGGCCACACTGAAGAACTGCCAGGAAATAAACCCATAGCTCTTTCAAGATATCCACTGAAGGCCTGGGAGATAGCTCAGTGGCTTAAGCACTTGCATGGAAAGCACAAGGCCCTGAGTTCAATCCCTGGTACAAAAAGAGAGATAGCTACTGAGTGTAGAACATACAAAGTTAATGTGGAGTGGTCCTCTAAACATCTGCCACCTATCCAGTTCTGGGATGAGGCATGTGTGAGAGTAGGAGATAGGAAGACATGGACAAAAGAGGTTAGAAATTCCAAAATCTACTACAACACTGGGACAGCACCATCAAGGGCAGCATGTGGTCATCAGTGGCCTTATTTTTATACATATCCATTATGGAGGTATCATCTTGCTCCTTGTGTGGAATTTCTTCCTTTTTTTTCTGGTTGTCATGTGGTCACATTTTTAGAATGTCCAAAATGAATGGGGCTTTGAAGAGCTTATATTCCTTTCTGTCATTAGACAAATTCTAAGTCAGCATGTAAAATCACAAAAGTGGAGCAGATTGAATGAGGATGGAAGTGGGGAAGGGGCGAGCCCATGCTGCTTGGCTCCCTTCACTTATGGTATCTCCTGACTTCCCTTGAACCCTTAGCAAGAAATTCTCAAGACATATCCTTAGGGTTAGAGTCAACTGCAAACAGAAAACCCAAACATAATTGCTTACATAGGATAGTGGAGTTCTTTATCACATAAAACTCAAAAGAACTGGATCCACAGAAGTCTTTCTGCATACCACTTCCAGACCTTTCTTCCACATCCTCAAGGTCAGAAATGGTGGCATTTGACTTCATGGATCTAGTAGAGGAAATCATTTAAAAAAAAAAAAAAAAAAACTCTAAGAAGGCTCTCAGAGCCTCCATTGAAGTCTCGTTTGCCATGATTAATCGCATGGCCAAGTATAATTGCATGGGTCACTGGGAAATGTAGTTTGTCTTCTAGATCGTCATGAACTCAGCTAAAAGCTCTATGGCTGTCAGAGTAAGAAATGAGTGGTCAATGCCCTGCTAGTTCAATCATCTACTTCATTTGTTTTGAGACAGGGACTTTCTATGTAGTTCAGACTGGCTTTGAACTCACTGTGTAGCCCACACTGGCTTTGAACTCATAGCAATCTTGTAGCCTCAACCTCCTGACTACTGGAATTACAGGCTTCACTATCACACGCCAGTAATCTTTCACCTTATAAATGGCTAAAACAAGATATCATGGTAATAATAGGATCCCACCCAAGCTGGACAAAAATTAGAATATTTATTTTACTTGGGAGAAATATATGTCAGCCAACACTTACAACATGACACATAGTAAATGATGAATACTAAGTACAAATTAGGGTGACAGCGGTGACACAAAATATCAAAATCTGTCTATGGGGACAATAAAGAGGTCACCAAGAGAGAGTTTGCCAGCTGAGTTTGTATTAGTGAAAAAAGATGTCTGCTGAGTGGAAAGGATGAGAATGGTAACACAGGAAGAGGGAACGACATGAGCAAAGTCCCAGGAGCAGGACAAAGCGCCATTTTTGGAGACTAAAAAGAGATCCAATATGACCAAAACATAAAACAAAAGGAGGTACCATGTTTAATTTCATGTCAACTTAGAAGGTATTTCCAGGTAAGAGTAATAATTAAATTGGTGAACTTTCAATAAAATAAATTGCCCCTTTCCGCGTGGATGGACTTCATCATCACAGTCATGAGAAGACCAGTTTCCTAAGCAAGAGGAAATTCTCCAAGAATTGTCTTCAAACTTTACCTGCATCATTGATTTTTCTGGGTCTCCTGGCCTCCAGCCCACACTGTAAATTTTGAATACTACCAACTTCCATAATAGTATGTCAATTCATTGCAATAAATCTCAATTAGATAGATAGATAGATAGATAGATAGATAGATAGATAGATAGATAGATAGATAAAGTCAGGTAGATATTCTATTGGTTCTATTTCTTTAGGAACCTTAAATAATATAAGGTAGAACTGTATAAGACTGACAGAAACAAAATCATGAATGGTCTAGGTACCATTCAAAGCAATTTTGACTTATTCTGTAGAAAATTAGGAGCCATCCTGCATCTCTGAGCTGAAGGGGAGGGGGTGCTGACAGAGCTGGTGGGGATGAGGCAGACAACATGCACTGTGGATAAACACTCTTCTAGGATGTCCTAGAGCTATCCAGCCCAGTGGCAGGGAGGCAGGAGAAGATCACTTGTGCAAACATTGGAAAGGGAGTAGAAGCAAGGAAGTCTCTGGGTCTTGGGCCTGGACAGCTCTGTAAAAACAGGAACTAAATCTTTTTTGCCCATCTCTGCATTTCCAGCATTAGCATGGTGACTGGTACTAGGTCTGAATGCGTCTATATTCAATTAAAAACAACAGATACAAAAAGAGAATAACTGATACAAAGAAAGGTAAAGCTTGAGGCATAAGGTTATATATTCATAAAATATTTTTAGCAAGAAGGTCCTTTCTTCAATTCAAATACTTGCTAAATGAATAAATGACCCATCCAGTTAGACAAAGTCCTGCTCCCTGGATTAGCCCAGTATTCCCTACCACCAGTTGAGGCATACAAGCTGGTGAAGCATTATCAATAAGAGCAGAGGTGAAGGGTGACTCTGATTTCAGTAAATGCTACATTTCCACCTTTCCTAGTAAACATCCTCTCTTGGCTAAGGAAAATATGAAATCCTACCATTTAGAGCAGCAGTTCTCAACCTGTGGCTTCACGACCCCGGCAGGGATCAAATGACCAAAACACAGGGGTCACCTAAAGCCATCAGAAAATACATATTTAAACCCATGCTATGCCATGGTGAAATGTTATTTATTGGAATTAGTAATAAATATTTCTCAACATGTAATTAAATATTGTTTTGTGATTAATCACTAGGTTTAAATTATGTTAGATTTGTAGCAATGAGAATATATAATGCATATCAGGCATTTACATTCTGAATCATAACTGTAGCAAAATTACAGTTTTGAAGTAGCCACCAAACTTATTTTTTGGTTTGGGGTCACCGCAACATGAGGAACTGTATCGCGGGGTCATGGCATTAGAAAGGTTGAGAACCACTGATTTAGAGCATAACATCCATAAGTCTTAAATTCTAGTGTTATGGTTTGTGTCTAGTTGTCCCCCAAAGCCTCATTCAGTCATAGGGTGACTTCTGGAGTTTGTGATTACTTCATGATCCAATGCTGGAATTATGGGTGTGAGTGCTCCTGGGATTATGAGTATGACTCCTACACCCACCCTGGGGCAGATAGCCTGAATGCAACATGAGGAAGGGTGAGAGGCTTGCTCTCTGCCGCTGCTCCTGCCTTTTTATTCTTTCTGTCTTGTTGTTTTCTGCCACCATGAACTGCTGTCCTCTGCCATGTGCCACTGTGCCTTGGAGCCAGCCAAGTATGGACTAAAACCTCCACTAATTGTGAGGTAAATAAACCTTTCCTTCCTTAAACTTTAGGTGCTGGGTATTTTGTCCAAGAAATTAAAGAAAAGTAACCAAGACACCTAGTATAAGCAAATGTACAAAAGCTCTAAGCCATTCTAAATTATGTAATCCAAATGTTGTGGCTCCTCAGAGAGCAGGAAGGGACGAGGAGTGACAAGGCAGGAGGAGAATGTATCTGAGGGGGGAAGAGAGACAAGGAAGGGAGGACGGGAGTCCCCAAGCCCAAGGACACACCTTGACAGTTTGCCAATAAGCCACTCTTGAAGAGAGAAAATCCAACTGGGTAGGGGAAGCTGGAGTACATCAAAATCTTTGTGGCCCCTTTGAAGGGAACTCAAGTACTGAGGATGGAAAGATTAAATTCAGTGACTACCCTGGTGCCAGACTCTTACTGTTGACATTCAGGAACATTTTTGTATCACATTTTAAATATATTTCTGCCCAGAAAAGGTATTTGACAAGTTCAGGAAGACCTAATGGAAAACAGCAGCTAATACTGCCAGTCAGCAAAGCTTGTCAACCCAGGCGCCATCATCTCTCACCTCCTCTTTTATTTTTATAGAAATGGCTCAGAAACAGAGAAGAGAAATTTCAAAAGCCAAGCAAAAATCAATACTGTGGGATATAACCCAGCTTAATACAAAAACCTGAGAGGGCTTCTCTGTCTTGTACCTCAGCAGGCCATCAATCACACTCCTGGGATGGACTTGGGAGGCCACCTTTGCTCAGACGCTGGCAGGACCCATTTTAGTTAAAATGCCTGAGGAGCACGCAGTTAGGTGGAATTGAGCCGGAGGCAGGACAGAGGGAGGATTCACAGTCCCCCGCTCTCGGTGGTCCATCTCTGGCCCTGCAGTCTCCAGGCCAACAGCAGGCAGGAAAGATAGTGGAAACCAGCAGTGAGCACAAAGTTAGACTGGCAGGAGAGAGAGAGTGGGGAGTGCCCTTTAGACTGAGAGGAGCCTGCCGTGTGTTCAGGCTCACATTGGTGGCCCACACCCATAGGACTGTGGTCCAAGATCAGGGAATGCCAGACTCAAGCAGCCGGTTCTAACCAGGTGCGATCAAAGCATCCTGGAAGCAGCCCGTCCCTCAGGCAGGCACGCAGGCACAGCCCTGGCTCTCTCTTCCCTGTCTGCTTCCCACCTCCTACTCTGAGAATTCCACACAGCTGGATCAGGGGCCTCCATAAGGCCTGGGTGTAACAAATTGAGGACATGCATCTTTTCCTTCTCAGTCTCCTTTTCTGAGGCCTGCTGCCTCTTCCTCAACTCTGAATCTGCATCAGAGGCCTCCTTCACCTGCTCCCTAGTCTTCCCTTCCAAACAAACACTAACCATTACAGGTGATTGTAGATCTGTGGAGAAAATGGCCCATTTGTCAGTCTCTTCCCAGGACTATACCCAGCACCAGCCCTGACAGAAACACGTGACATGAACAGAAGCCTCTGGAATGTGTCTTCTTCCTCTGCACCTGCTCCCACGTGGCTCTGCCTAGAATGGCTTCTCCCTCTGTTTTTAAAACTACTACCTTCCTCCAGGAAAATCCCAAACTCCTCATTTTTCACTAACATTCATTTTTTTCTTCTCTTCTAGAGTTTAATAAATTCCACAGATTCTTTAGACAGACAAGGGCTGCAGGGGAAATCACAAAACCTTGACATGGGATGGACCTTTAGAATCATTCCATCTCTGGGTATCTATAAAGATAAATGCCAATACCCAGGACCCATTTGTGAATGATTATGTCAAATCACAGGGGTGGGGGGAAGTGAGAGGGTGAGATGTTGGCATTTTTATAACAAAGCATGTGATGGGCCTGTGAATCCCATGTCCCATCCAATCCTTGCAGGAACTCGGTGTATTGGGCAGTTATATCCTGACTAGTTAGTTCTACAGGGCACCACTTACCTATCATCCAAAATCAAGTGAGTGGAGGGGTTGTGCAGTACACATCTTAGCCAAGGAGACTCCCATTTTATTGGGATCATTTGGTAAAGATCACACAGGTGATTAATGTTAGAGCTTTGCTGGGAACCCACGCTTCCCAGCTCCTCACTCAGGGGGATTTGTAGTCTTCCACAGATCACTCAAAATGAGGCCCCTGAGGCTGGGGAGATAGCTCAGTAGTCTAAGCTTCCACCTGACAAGCATAAGGACCTAAGATTAATCCCTAGGCCTCGGAAGTTGGACTGGCCACTGAAACCGAGTATGGTGACTCACACCTGTAATCCCAGCACAGGGGAGGCTGAGACAGGAAGATCATTATGAGTCTGCAGGGTCTGCATAGCAAGACCCTGTATAAAATAAATAAAAGATTTTTTTTACAATAAGGCCCCTGCTCACCCTTGTTAGGAGCAGACTGTTGAGTACCACCTCAGGCCTCCTGAATCAGCATCCAGATTCTGCCAAGGTATGCAGACTAATCAAGGACATGGCACCAAGAGGGAAGCCATGCACATCACACTGCAACCACAGAAGTGCTTTCCAGTAGCTGGGTCATCCCACACAACTTCTTCTTTTCATGGCTTGGCCTTGCACATAGTAGGCGATCAATATGTATATTCTGATTGATTGATTGAAAATTTTGTGGTGTCCATTAGATGAAGGCCTCCTGAGTGCTACTGTGTTGGAAATGACCAACTTTGCAAGTTCCTGTAATCAGTGATTACTGAAACATGGGAATCCCTCCTCGCCACACCGGAGGTAGCCCTTCACAGCTGCAGAGGCAGTGACACTGCTAATGCGGGAAGGTCTTGCTGAGTACACTCAGCATGAGGGATGATCTCATTCTGCACCCTGGCCCTTAGGTAAATAATATCCAATTATCTTACCCAGCCTCACTTGGATGATGGCCTTGGGTGATGACCTCTCTTTTGTCTCAGGAAAAAAGTCAGTAAATAAAAATAAAAAGAAGAGAGAACATCAGGATTCTTCAGGGTTAGGATGTTCTCTGATCCAGGTTACTGATTCAGATGAACCCACTGGCTGAGAGTCAAAGTAAATCAGAGACAAGTGTGCCTTCAGAGCTTTCTTCTCCTCTCCTGCTGGCTCTATGTCTGGATTGGGCATTGATCAAGTTTATAGCACTCCATGATCAATGGTCAGATGGCCACTCAGTTACCCTCATATTTATCACTTCATAGGGTGCTGACTTACATGGTTATCCCTTCTGTGTGCCCTCAGTAGGTCAGCACTATCCTTTGGCTCCAAAGTGTATGCTCATCCAGGCAGCTGAACCCACTGACACATAAACTCCAGCCCCATTCAATCAGCTGCCTTGATTGGCAGCAGGAGCTATCTGATCTCGATCATGAACTTATCTAATTCTGCCCCAAACTTCTGGCAGAACACGAAGCAAAAGATTGATGGAGGCTGGGGAGATAGCTCCAAGGCACAAGTGCCTGCTGGGCAAGTGCGAGGTCGTGAGTTCGAACCCTGGTCCCACAAAAAAAAAAAAAAAAAAAA
>PVJA010029637.1:0-14294 GCA_004027025.1 Myocastor coypus
GAGAGAGAGAGAGAGAGAGAGAGAGAGAGAGAGGAGGCCAAGGAGGAGAAAAAAAAGGAGAGGAAAGGAGAAGAAGGGACAGAAGAGGAAGAGAGAGGGAGGGATGTCTTCATTCTACTTAAGAACTGAGGCAAACTCAGTTAAGTGACTTATTCAAGGACTTGAAATACTTCTGATTTCTAAAATTTTATCATTATCTAAAGAGAATACAAAATAGTAAAAAAAAAATGACACAGAACTTCAAACAAAATAATAGGCATTAGGCAATGGTTGCTGTGCTGCATAAAGTTGTCTTCAAATTGGTTATTCAGCTGGGTGTGGTGGCTCATGCCTGTAATCCCAGCACTCAGGAGGCTGAGGCAGGAGGATCGGTGCGAGTTCGAGACCTGCCTGGGCTACAAAAGTGAGCTCAAGGCCAGCTTGAACTGCATAACAAGACCCTGTCTCAAAAACACACAAAAAAAATTAGTTATTCAGATTACCAGATATAAGCATGCAAAACTGATTTTTTTAAGTTATAAGAAATTAAAAAGGACAAGAAAAAATAAAGTGAAGCATCACTGCTCCCCTCCATACACTAGCAGAAATCAGCAGTAGAATTATCCAAGCTATCCTATACACATACATAAATATATTTCTCCTCCCACTCCTGTCTTTTTCCTCAGCCCAGTTTTTTTTTTTTCTCTTTGAATAGGTTCTGTCCCTTTCATTGTACCTATTGTGCATTTCATAATTTATTTACTCTTTCAGATTCTCACACTAGTGAGACAATACAATGTTTGCACATGTGGGACTGATTTTACTTCACTTAAG
Source organism: Myocastor coypus (assembly GCA_004027025.1). NCBI lineage: Eukaryota > Metazoa > Chordata > Mammalia > Rodentia > Myocastoridae > Myocastor > Myocastor coypus. The sequence continues at coordinate 814 of PVJA010029637.1, forward strand.
AGTATGGTCTCTACCTATAAAAATCTCAAGTTCACTTTTTTATGGCTGCATAATACTCCATTGTGCAAGAATACATCTTCTTCCACCATCCCTCAGTGGATGACAGGACCTGCAGTACTGAAGAGCTGCTTCTGGGTTTTCCACTGATGCAGTCTTGACTACAGAGATCAACTCTACTTTCTAAGCAAAAATTTTAAAGCTAATCTAGTCCAGAGAAGCGCTGCTTCCTCAGGGTACACAACACATCTGTCCACAAATGAATCTGTTAATGTTGAACACACATCTTCACGTGGAGAAAAGTAAATGCCACAGTGAACTGTGACCTCCGCAACATCTCCCAGGGCTGCATGTACCGATGCCGTCGGTGGAAAGTGGAGATCACATCGGTGTTAATTTACTGCATCTGGTGAGTACAGTGTGGCACATTTAGTATTTAGATTAACACTGGATGGAGCCTCCTGGCTAAATTTCCCAGAAGGAGATAAACAAATATTTTAGAAATTTCAACAAGTTATGACACCTTCCCAGTGGCTCTCTTGATGTGCTTTGTTCAAAATCTTGGGGAAGCCAAAGAGTAAAGGGAAGAATGTGGTTTCTCATCCTTGGCTCTAAGAGAATGGCCTAGCTGCCAGAGAACCTGACCCCTGTTGACCAGTTCTAAGTCAATATCAGACATGGCCTTGGCCTGTCAAGGTCATATGAGGGAATCCACCACACTCCTTTAAAACAGCACATTAGAGATGAATTAGATTTGTAAACTATTCATCTGCCTTGGCTGGGAACTAATAAAGAATACTGACTTCTTGGAAGGGGTGGCAGCAACACAAATCTCATAAACACTAAAAATTATACCAGCATATTCCAGGCATGGTGGGTCGTGCTTGCAACGCAAGCACTCTGGGAGGCTGAGGCAGGAGGACTGAGAATTTGTGTCCAGCATGGAGAACTTAGTGACATAGTTAAGGCCCTGTCTCAAAATGAAAAATACTAAAAGCACAGCAGGGGCATAGCTCAGTGGAAAGGCCCTGGCTTCAATTCCTGTCTTAGCTATTCCTTTCTCGTTGCTGAGGCAAATACCTGACACTCAAAATGAGGGAAGGAGAGGCTTATTTAGCTCACAGTTACTGGAGGTTTCGGTCCATATTCTGCTCCAAGGCAGAGTGGTACATGGGAGAGGGCAACCTTCCATGGCGGTGGGCAAAGAACAAGAGCACAGGGAGAGAGGTAGCAGCAGCTCAAGCTGCTAACTCTTCCTTACACCGAAGTGCAAGTCACCTGCCCCAGGGGAGGGGCAGCACCCACTTCCACAATAATCAATTACAAATTCCAGAAACTGTCCCATGACTGCATGGGGACACCTATACACAAACCATAACAATTCCCAATACCACAAATAAACAACAGAATATAAAATAAAATAGTACTGTGGGCTGTGACCCTTAATGCCCAGGTGCATTACATGCAAAGGTGTATGTCCCCTCCGTTCTTTGCAGATTTCAAACATCTGAGCTCTTTCTGAAGCATTTCGCCCTTTGTGTAGCGGCCTCTGAGCTCTTCCCAGACTGCATTCCTGCACCATTTGGGGTCTAGCAAGTTAAAGCTACGAGCCCAGCGTGGGGTTTCCATCTTTGCCCTGATAACACCCGGAGCGGTAGCGATAGTCTTTCATGTCACAGAAGCCCCTGAACGCACGAGTTATGTTAGCGAACAGCTTTAGTGCTGAGTCGCTTGCTCAAGAGAGAAGCCCGGAGTTTTTGCTTCCAGATGATTTTCAACCTTGAATGTGTCCAATCTGTCAAAAACACAGTCACAGGAGCAGGAAGCATGACTTTTTCTTTATGTAGTTGGTATAGGCTCTCACTACACAGTTTGGACTCCTAGTGATCCTCCTGTTTTCAGCTTCCCCAGTGCTGGGATTACAGGTGTGCCCAAGGCACAGGGCTGGGGGTGGGGATGGTGCAGTATGTGGTGCCAGGGATTGAATCCCGGTCAATGCGCTTGCCTAAGCAGGAGCTTAGTCCACTGAGCTATCTCACCGGCCCCAATAAGCATAGCTGTTTACAATCTAAGGAGCAAAACTATGTCTCTTCTTACATCTTTCCCAGAAAATAAAAGTTTAAGAGAAGCTTCTAAAAACTACTATTTTAGCTATTCTGAAATTATTAAAACAAGAGAAAATACATGCAAAGTATTTTTCTTCAAGTCCATTCAAAAATACCATGCAAACATTTTAAAGAATATTTCTAAACATGGCTATCCTTCACAGTATTCATGTCTTGACTATTTAGATTATGGAGAGGATATTTTGTTGCCTCCTCCATAGTTGATGTCAGTAAATAGATACTCGAATGATTTCATAAATGAACAAGTGAATTTGTTACTATAAATTCAATGCAATCTGCATCCTGGTACAATAAAGTTTGTTTTTACAAATAACATTTCAATTTCCATATATAAAATAGTTTGCCATGAGGTAATGCATATTTTGGTTGTTTAAGTTTTTATTAGTGGTAACATTGAAATAAGCCGGCATAACCAGATTGAATTTGGTAGTTCTTATCTGTTACTGAATTAATTGCTGGTGAAAATGGAATGGCTCAAAAAAGTGAAGCACAGCATAAAGATTCCTGACACAGGAGAAGAGTTCTAGCCTGCTCAGAGACCACAGGAGCCGCTTCTTCTTCCATGACCAGGGTCAGCTAGAAGTCTTGGAGTCCAAGACACGTGTGAAGCAGCGGTAGCTGTAACCATCAAAGCTCCTTTTCCTGGGGCATTTCACACGTTACCATGCTTCACACCTGGTAGGACTCCAAGAACCCTTAGCAGGAAACTGTGGAATAAAAGCAGAGTGTGCAGGGACGTGCACTCTTCAGCCATTTGTGGGGTCCCCCACTGCCACCGGCTGATGTGGGCACCCGTGGAATGTTTATTGCACGTCAGACTCCATATCTGTTCCTCTGTGAGTAAAATATAAATATAAAACACCCACTCTGCTCTTGGTCTCTTTTTAGGGAACTGCAGTCTGATTAATCAGAACAGACCCGTGAGGAAATTAACCATCTCAATAATTTTCTACTCTGGCAAGTTAAAATCACTTTGGGAGCATAAAACAAAAACACAAAACAAAACAAAAATCCCTTTTCTCACCTGAGGCCAATTAAACTGGAATTGCTAGAGGTGAGGCCCCAGGTTCACTTCTTAAAGTTCTCCGGGTGACTGTAACAAGCAGCTGTGTTGAGCCCTCCTCCTGCCTTCCATGGGGCATCTGCTCAACCTCAGAAGGCTGGCTCTTCATGAAAGCTGGGATCCCCAGTTGGGTGAGGCTGAGGGGAAGGCTGCATCCTGGCAGGAGAACGACTTGGATCTCAGAAGATACGCAAGTTGGCCTAAATGTCAGCGCGATGTTATACATTACAGGCAAAAAGAATGACTCCAAAAAAGTAGGTCAGAGGGATGAGAGCAGATGTTGCTGTAGGCAGGAGGGCTGGAAAAGGAATGACTTCAAACTAAGTGAGCTGAGAAAAAAAACGAGAAAAGACAGTGTGGGGCACCCTCGCTCTTGCAATGGTGGAGTCCTCAAACTGGTAGCCCGTGGCCCCCATCAGACCGATAAACATATTTGTTTATCCCCCACCACCATTTTTCATCTGAGGCAACGTTTAAAAAATCCAGGAGTTTGCTCATAAAAAGTCAGAACTGCCAGCGCTGGGACTGTATCTTCCCATGGCCCCCGCTGACTGGAGCTGCATCTGCAGCATAGGCACATGCTCCCAACCTCCTCCTACCTCCCACTGTGTGTGTTCTGTGCACATGTGTCACCAGCCTGCTCCTGGAGATGGCTGAGTGTCCCCATCCTGGTGGAAGATGTAGGGCCCTGAAGAGAGGAGGATGCCACCACAGACCCCTGTGGTCTTTGCACTTGCACAGCCAGATGACCGTGGGCAGTGTTCTTCACCTTCTGGTCCTAAGGACGGCAATGTGCAGACAGAGAAGGGGCAGGTACATTCTATGCAAAGACATTCAACACAGAGAGACCTTGGCTGCGGTGGCCTGGCCCAGTCAGACCTGCATCATGTGTGTATGTGCAGTAGAGAGGTCCAGGCCCTCATGGGGATGAAGCAGGGGCCAGAGGTGGACAGTGAGGCTCTAGTTCTCCTCTGTGAAAACCAGGAAGAAGAAAAAAAGGAAGGAAAGAATCAAGGATTCAAGAGAGGAAAGAAGATAGAAAGGGAAGGAAGGAAGGAGGGGGGGAAGAGAGGGAGAGAGGGAGAGAGGGAGGGAGGAGCAAGCTAAGCCTGGGCCCCTGTACAGCCACACAAATCATACTTGTGCCAGGGCCACCTAAGCACCAGCCTTTCTCGGCTTCTTGCCTACCCAACACCACAGCACTTGGAGTTTGAGCCGTCTGGAGCTCAGCAGAGCTATGGTGTGACTGCCAGTTTCATAGCACAAGTCTAGGAGTTGAGTGATCTTAGTTGATGGCTTGCAAGTGAAAGCCACAGACAACTAATCAGCAAGATTAACTACCAAATGGGCCTTGAAAACATAGCCAGTGATGAGCACACTTCTGAGCTCTCTGTTGAGCATGGACCTAGCTTTAGAGGAAAGGACAGTAGGGCTCGTGAGACCTCCCAGTGGGAGGGAAGTGTCCTTTTCATTGTCTCATGCCAGAATTCTCATACTTCACAGAGTCAGGAACACCGCTAGGGCTTGCATAACCCAGATTGTTCAGCCCCATCCTGCATTTCTATTGCACCTTGAGTAGTTTTTTTTTTATAAACAATTGACATTTCTAAAGATGACCCTGGTCCTACTGATGAAATGTGTCCAGGAATCACTGCTTTTGGTAGTGCTGAAACCACACAAAACCAGGGAGAGTCCTCTCGGTGAGACAATCACCCCAAGGTCATGGTGTCTGTAGACAACAGCAGTGCAGAACCTCCCACATCGGTAGCCCACGGAACTGGGAAAGTTGGGCAAGAAAACACAGCAACGATCGGCTGCATTACTATAGTGTTCTGGCTGGTAAGCCCAAATGTCTCAGATACAACACTTCTTTTTCAAGGAAAAATGTCCCAAGCTGTCATCTCTTTCATGGGAACACAGTTCAAATCTTCCAATTCGAATAAATCTTTCCCATCATGAAGAAGCAAATACAAGCACTTCTCCTATTGCTTATCTCTTCCTCTCCTGGGTTGTTGGTAACTGCATGCACATATTATATTATTTCGTCACTTCCCTTCGATGTCTACAATGTGCTGAACAATTAGCTCTGGTCTTATGACAAAGTGTGCAAAAGCACCACGGAAACTTAGTGCTCCATATCTGGAAAAAAGCATTGTCTTCATTTGTGACTGAAAAATAATATCATACATTCCAACAGACACACACACACACACACACACACACACACACACACACACATACATCTGCCCAAAGGAAGAAATTTATATGGTACTTAACTTCCTTCATGGCTTCTATATGTTGTTGTGTATTTACACAAGCCTTGGTACATGCAGTGTGTATGTATGTCCAAGTGCATATGTCTATGTGTGAATTTTTATTCCCTCTTTTAATGAAAGTTTTGTTTTGTAGTGTGTCCCTGGGTATTAAGTCTGTTTGGTGTGATTCTTACAGATGGCAAGAGAGGATATTATTGACGTGACGTTTCTAATTGTCTGGATACCTTCCAACATATTAGAGCCATAGCACCAGATTCTTCCATTAAGTTTGGAGACAATTTAGCTAATCGTTAATGAGGATACGAAGAACTTCTCTAGACCAAGAAGAAAAAAATGGCACATGCTTTAAGGAATCTCATCCCCTGCTATTTCTAGAACCTACCATCAATTAGTGCCGCTGATACATTTCTGGGAATGCAATTGAATTTTCTACAGCAGACACAGACTGGGAAATATGACCCATCAACACTGTCATCAGTGTCACGAAGTCAGTCCTATGCAACTACCATATTTTTCATGCCTTTAGGAGTGTGTGGTTTTCAAATGTCAGAGACAGAAATAAAATAATGAAATATTTTTATTACTGGTTCTAATTGCACATTGTTTTAACAGCCCCATTAACTAATGCAAAGCCATACAAACCACTCAGTGACTAATAACTGATTATTACCTGCCTACTATTAAAGGCAATTCATGACTTTTGCCAACCAAGACTGATAACCACAGGGGAGTGAAAGGAAAATGAGTGATTATGATTGCGTTGATTGCTCTGCTAACTGCTCATGGTTTCGTGCCAAGCTGAGGTTCCTTGTAGTAGCACCCTGTGAGCAAGAAAACACTTAAATTCCATGAGGTTCTTACTGCTTGGAGCTGGGACACCTTTGGGCAGGACTGCATCCCATTTATCATGCAACCCATCACCTCACATGCAGGAACTTAATATGTATTTGTAACCATGAATATAAATTCACATTCCTCCTACACTTCCACTTGGTCTTCTAGGAAAATCAAAATTATGTATCTTTCAGACTGGTATCACCTTACAGGATTGAAATGCTTTCTTTATTTTTTAAGTTACTTTTCGGCCAGCTTAGTCCTCCCTGAGGGTGGGTCTAGAGCAGCATATGGTGCCAAGGATCAAACTGGGGTTCCCTGACCCTGCCTAAGCTGGCACTTTAGATCACTGAGCTATCTCACCAGCTCCATAAGAATTAAATTTTGACATCATTTTATTTAATACACTATCCAATTTCCTACTTAGTTTTGTGGCTTTAAAAAATCCTTTGAGTAGTGGGGCTGGGGAGATAGCTCAGTAGAATAAGCGCTTTCCTGGCAAATTCAAGGACCCGAGTTCAATCCCTGGTTCTGCCAAAACAAACAAACAAACAAACAAACAAACAAATAAAAATTAAAAAGTCCTTTGAGTAGATAAGAGATCAAGCACAATTGCTATCAGCGTGAAGGAAAAGACATTTTTCTTCAAACTGTGGAATCCTCTGTTATGATGGATGCTCCAGATAGTGCCACATTTGCTATGTTCCAAAGTAATTTTCAAGCAAGATTAGGATATGCTCTTCTCAAAATATGTTGTCAAAGCTGAGTTACATTGAAAGATGCTTTGCATCCCCAAAATAGAGCTGATGGTGTGTGTGAAGCAGGTCCCTATTCCTGCAACAGAGCCACTCAGTTTTCATTATCTAGTATTTTAGGAGCAATTATCTTTTAATATGATTCTAAAATTATTCTCAATCCCAAAGTAAATGCTGGCACTTGAGTTATTTCATTTCTTTACGGTGCTCCTCGAGTAATAGCTGCAAAGCCACCAACAAAAATTGAATGAAAATGGAAGAAAAAGGGTCATTGCCAAAAGCCATGCCTGTCTTTACTCTCGAATGGGGCCGCATTAATTTAAAATTATGAGCTAGAGATAGAACTGCTATGAAATATTTCACCAAGGCTTTGTTGATCATACAACTTCAACTCCAGCTTTGATTTTTATATTTGTTTAGCAATTAATTCAACAACTAACACTGTGTGGCGGGTGTCATTCAAATGGCAGCAGCTTATTGGGCAGTTAAAAGGATAAAATCAAGTAGTCATTCTACTAATCCCTTTACAAGAAAACAGCTTTCTGCATAAAAAAGTAGAACTTATGTGGCCATTAGCAGATGCTACATCAAGCGACCAAAAATATACACATTTAAATTCTTAAGCACAATCTATGAACGCTACACAGATGGTTTCCAAGAAACTGTACCTAAATTGATTACGATAAAAATGATCTGCTGCAATTGTTTCTGTCAAAAGGGAGAACAGAATTTGTCCCAATGTGTCGCTCTGCCCACTCATGCGGAGAACCCAGCTGCTGAGACAGATGTTGCTCTAAGCACTTTATTTTAGGGTCATTAAAATGGTTACAGGGGTTAGTCATTCACTGTTTTATAAATTGTGCTTACTATCTGAGCTCAACAGATGCTAGGAAACTTCTTTGTAGTTGATCAGAAACCAAGTTTCATGTCAGATAACCCTCTACCTTGTCCTTAGATGCAGAAATTAAGAACAGATGGGCATTAGGGGTACAACAACAAAAAAACACATGAAAAGTCAGAAACTAGGGTTGTGGGAAGGCATCTTCCTCACTCAGCTTTGTCAATAATGCTGGTGCCCACCACAGAGCCCCTTCCAGGTGCAACGCTGTCTTTCACTCGCACACAAGCGAGTGAAAAAACTGTTGTGAGAAAAGCTGAGGTCTTAAGTTACCAGCCTGTAATAGTGTGATTTAAATTGACCTAAGTTAGAACCCTTGATCCACAGGCACTGCCACACAATGACCCAGATCTTCCTGCTGCTAGAAGTACCCTCCTCTGTGATAGGGGTGGGCTGCGCCGGTCATAAAAATGAGTGAATAAACAAAGGTTCTGAAACAAGAATAAAAGTAATAATGAAAAATTTAAACATATTGATTAATCACAAAACAATATTTAATTATATGTTGAGAAATATTTATTACTAATTCCAATAAATAACAATGCACCATGGCATAGCATGAGTTTAAATATGTATTTTCTGATGGCTTTAGGCGACCCTGTGTTTTGGTCATTCGACCCCCGCCGGGGTCGTGACCCACAGGTTGAGAACCGCTACTTTAGGGGGTTTTACTATCATAGACCACTGCCCCCATTGAAAGTCAGGGTACTTCATTCATCTCTACTTCTGCGTCATAGTGTATTGAGATACATTTTTATGACCGGCGCAGCCCACCCCGAGGGCAGGGCTGGGCGCAGCATGTGGTGCCCGGGATCGAACCGCGGTCCCTGAAGCCGCCCAAGCTTCCCCAAGCAGGCGCTTTAGACCATTGAGCCAAGCCGCCAGGCCCCCACTATGTCTAAATTATGTTTGATTTGTAGCAATGAGAATACATAATGCATATCAGGTATTTACATTCCGAATCATAACTGTAGCAAAATTACAGTTTTGAAGTAGCCACCAAAATTATTTTTTGGTTTGAGGTCACCGCAACATGAGGAACTGTATTGCGGGGTCACGGCATTAGAAAGGTTGAGAACCACTGCCCTAAAGAATATCATCTATATCAGCCTGTTGGAATGATGGACATATGCGTCACTTTGGGGAAGTAGCTTTCCATACATAAATATGAGCAGCCACGCTGATGGTATAAATTATCCTACTAAGGTCTTTAGAGAACTGAAAAGTGATGCCAATGGAAATTAAATGGGACAGAGGAACACAGAACCCTTCTGCAATCTAAGAAATATAGAAGCTATGACTTGCTCAAGACCAAAGATCGGAGGCAAGATGAGAAAGGAGTAGGACAGAGGAGACCATAGGAACTGGGTTATGAGTGATTCAGGGGGTCGGGAGTGATAAAGCACGGGAAAACCCACACCACTGTGAAATGAAACTCAGCTTCCAAGAAGAAAAGGCAGGGAAAGATGTAAGGTACCAGAAAAGACTCAAGGAATAAGCAATAAAAATTCTACGTTTACAGCAAAAGCAGGTCAGAAGTTTTGAATCCTAATGTTTATATGAGTAATTCAGGCTGGGAGACCCATGAAAAAAGGGGTTACCATTTTATATGTTCAAAGTTAGGTACATCTTTGTAGATATACAGCAAATGAAGACCCTAGAATTTAAAGTCATTTTTTAAATCTGTTTCTGCTTTTGATCTCTGACTAGAATTTTGTATACATTTTGCCAATTAAATATTGTGTAGCTAACAGTATTGCTGCAAAAGGAAAGTGGTTCATTTGTATGGTAATATAGTTGCTCTCCAACCTCAGCCTCCAGAGCAGTAGCATCAGACCCACTGGGAATCAGTCAGAAGAATCAATCCCCAGCTGTCACCCATGCCCCCCAATTCAGTCACCCAAAGATGGGCTCCACTGTCTGTGCCCCATCAAGCTTCTCAGGGGATCTGTGCACCCCAAGGATTGAGAACCTGCTGTAACAGACCTATAGGTCCTACAGTTAGATTAATGCAAATGATCTTCAGAATCACCTGAAGCCAGAAATCAAAGACACACCGCATGGACAGGAAGAAAGCATGCAAAAGAATCATTCCTTATCGATACAGAGAAAACACTTTTATCCAAAAGTGGAGATGCTCTGGTCTTCAGTACCTCCCACGTTAAAACTCTTGACTGCTGTCTTCCTACCCGACCCTACCTCCTTTGTCCTTCACTGAGCTCAACCCAGGGAGTAGCTGAGTGGCTTCCTGTTCCCCTGCTGTATCTATGGCCTATCTCCTGCTCACCTCTTGCCTATTTCCACATTAATGTTGTAGCAAATACAAAGAACAGGTTATAAGGAAAAGGGAATCTCAGGCAATCCACTTTCAAGCAAAGACCAGCACAGGGCTGCATGAAGAGCTCCAGGAGAGAAGTCCAGGTACGCAGAGCAGATGCTGGGCAGGTAAGGCTCAAGGAAGAGGAAGGAGCTCAGGAACCGGAGCCTGAAACGAAACTTGAGTCAAGTCACCTCTCCTTACGACTTCCAGTCCTCTTTCACGTGTTTGCTTTTGGTTCTGCTTTCCTTCTGTGGCAATGAATAGACAGAGGGAACCATCCTCCTTAGACAGGCATGGTCAGTGGCCCCACAGTGGAGGGCCCACATGCATCCAAGTTTATAAGCAGTTGACCAATCTGAAGATAACTTCACTTGACATAGCTAACAAAAAGACCTATAGGTCAAGTACTGGACCTATAGGCCCTCAGGTTGATTTCATGAGAAACCGCCTGGCTGTGGTACAGTGTGATCCCAGGATAGACTGAGGTGAAATGTGTGTCATGCCATGCTGCTGCCCCGACAGTCTGAGGCCCACCAGGGCTTCTGGACACTGGAGTGTGTGAGTCTTCAGGGATGCAGATGTGCAGCTACCCTTTCTTTCACACCAGAAGGACCCAATAGTAAATAAAGGGAATAATCAGAAAGAAGTCCTCCTAAGTCCTGTATGGGTTGCTGAGAGGCTTACTGACTCTTTCCCAAAGCTGGTGTGTGATTGACTAGGACTCACTGCCTGCATTTACCAGATGTACAGAATGCCATTTAATGTCTCTCAGTAGAGCTGCTTCCTTTTTACTTAAGATATCTCTTTCCCAATGTGGGAAAGATTCTACAAATCTACTTAGTTGAGCTCTAGCATGTTGGAAGTGTCTAACCACCAACACGTGATGTTTTGTTAAAGATTGGATATTTTTCCTTACCCTCCTTGTAGTAGTCTCTGTCAACAGCCTCTTATGCTGACTGCGTACATAACTACACTGCAGTTGTGGGACAGTCCTTATTCCCACCAGGAGAGGCGGGATCCACCTCACCTCAGCATTCTGCATTTTGGCTCTTGTCTTCATTTCTTTATCCTCCACCATCCTCTCTCCAGAGTTTTAAGAGATGCCCCGGATGTGGCACTAGTCACTGGTCTTGTGGTGGGAGGTGCTTACAAGTTAGTGAACTGGACAGATACAGTCTTTCACTCAATCATGAAATGTATGATCAAATTAGTGAGATCATGAATCCAAAGATTGGTAAAGGCCCTCTACAGTTCCACACCAATACTAAGTTTTATCATTAGTGTCTTTATTGCTCTATAAAATACTTGTTAGTGATTCAGTGCATAGACAGGTCATGTAATCAGAGTGAGTATGATCAAAATTCAAGTGAAAACACTGTGCTGCAGTAACAGGAGAACAACAAGAGGGTCTTGATAACAATTTGGAACGTGATGCCTACAGCGCAACCGAGAATATGCTTATTGACATGATGTGAACCTCAGGTAGGGATCTCCTGAGGCTGCCTACCAGCCAGTCGTACCTGGGGACAGCAGGAAGGGAGCACAGCAGGGTGTGGGCTTGGTCGCACCTGACAAGAGTCAAACCACTTCTACAGATATGGAGGCACAGCAGGGATACAGCTATACGGCTGCAGTTAATGATTCTCCACTGGAATTTAGCTAGTGCTAATTATTTTTTTATTTTTATTACTGCATGTTTGCAGGATAGAATGATTGCATTGTGGGCAGCCAGTACACACACCTAACACACCTTAACTCTCTGGGTGTCCGTGTTCCCTCCCTGCCCCCTCCATGTCCTGGTCCCTTCCTATTTACCCAAGGGCTTTCTCCACATTTCCTAGCCTGTAGCATTCGTTTGCCTTTTTCATTTATTTATGTTCTAGTTTCTTTTTTTATACTTTGGTTTCTTCAGATAAGAGAAATCATGTTATATTTAATTTTATGTGTCTATTTAATTTTACTTAGCATTATGGCATTAGAGTGCATCTATGTTCCTACATATGACTCAAACTTATTCTTCTTTGTAGCGGAATAGAGTTCCACTGTATATAAATACCACGTTTTCTTTATCCACTCATCTCTTTATGGATGCATAGACCACTTCCATGATTTTGGAATTATGAGTTATGCTGCTGTAACCGCAGGTATACATGCATTGCTGTGATGTCATGTCTTGAGGTATAGTTCAAGAACATTCCTTTGAAAAAGCTAAATGTTACCTAAGGGGCTCATCTAGCTTGGCTCAAGTATGCCCTACATAAATACCTGATGGGAGCATAGGCTTATCTACTCAAGGCACATCCATGGATGTCTTACAGCACTGAAGCTGCGTTTGAATATAGCAAAGGCCCAAAGAGAGAATCCACCTACCTGCAGGGACCTCTCAGTATCCACCTCTCATTAATACACACTTTATTCATTCCTAACCCAAACCTCTACACTGCGTAGGAAGAGAATCGACGCGTGTACAGAGAGGTGAAATCTGCCTGTTTTCAAGCTCTTAAGTAATGAGATGGGGTACCAAAAGAAAAAAAAGAAAGAAAGAAAGAAAGAAAGAAAGAAAGAAAGAAAGAAAGAAAGAAAGAAAAGGAACATTACTAGTTTGAAATTGCCCACAAATGAGGTTTCCCTGGGACCCTGTCTAGGACGTATTGTCCTTACCTTTGACCTCAAATTGGCCTTGCTAATGTCTCCTCTGGACTCCTCTATCTATACTGGTAAAGTCTAAAACCACTTTATCAAAAACATCCTTGCCGCAGTTGCTAACACACACAATGGAATCCTCCTGCACATTTCCTTTGTACCCTCAAATAAAACTTTCCCTTTTTCAAACTCTGCCAGGGCTGAAATGACATTAAATAATCCTTGTCTCACAAAAGGAAAAGTATTAGACCTAAAGTGATAAAAATACAAGATCCAAACATCTTTGCCTTTATGATAGGGAGAGGACTTTCCTCCTCGGGTTATTTTTGGTTTCTCTAGCCTTGAAGAATTGTTTCTGTGCATTATAATCTTGTTGAATCCTGGACTCTTCACACAGTTGATTCGGTTCTTCACAGTTTACTCTACACTTTCATATATATTAAATCACTGCACTTGCACAATATTTTTTTTACAAAGATTTGGAAGCGGTAGGAAGATGTAAACCTCTCCCTGGTATTATTTGGGCATACTGACTGCAATCGATTCTTTCGAGCCTGGATTTCTCTGTC
>PVJA010029637.1:14394-26567 GCA_004027025.1 Myocastor coypus
GCCACAGCATTGTCTGTGAGCACTTCATTTCATGGCACGCATCAGCTGCTTCTCATCTTAGAAGCACCATGCTTGCTCTGACCTCCCTTTCAACTTTGCAAACAGCCTACATAGGGGCCTTTCATGCCCCCTCCCATTGCATTCTAAAGTCCTGAAAGGCAGAGCCGGAACCTCCTAAGCTCTGTGTGGGCTCCCATGCACGCTACAAGCACAGTGTGCCCTCTGCAGTAGGCGCTCAATCAGCAAATGAGCGAATGGGAAGCAAAGGGGATAATTGCAGTCTTTATTCTGGAGGAAGCCATGGGGCCATGATCAGGAAGCTTGGGATAACAAATTGACATACAGAGGTGGCAGATGGCAATGAAGTTAAGCTTCAGTGTGTGACCCATATTCGGGAAATATGGTGGCAGAAGGGCATTGCACTCAGAGTTTTCGTTCTTTGAAACTGTGTAAAGCAAACATAAAAAGTATGCCACCCGATTTATCAGCCAGTGTGCTGCGCAAGGCATTCTTGGGATGGAAGTTTCCAAAAAGTGTCTTGCTTATCACAAAGTAGAATAACTAAGAAAAATTCATGGAGGAGACAGTACAATCATAGTCCTCATTCTCTCATACCAAGAAGGGTAGATACTCTTAGTTTAAGGAAAATATTAGTTTTTTAAAAATTATAAGAAAATCTATCTTATACCTTACCTGATCTGGGTTGCATGTGGAATATCTAGTGAAAGAGGCCAGCACTGTGTTCCATAAGAACCTGGAAACCTGTTCCTGTCCATAGTGACGGTGACGATGTGGGTCGGGCAAGTGTGGGGACATTGGTGAGACCTAGGGGAGAGCTCACGGGAGGTGACGGTGCAGACGCCAGGGACAAGGAGGAAGGCGGGCTCCATGGTATCTCTGCCCAGGAGACAGGGTACATGGGAACAATTCCTCCTCAGATGGGGAAGGACAGTTGGAAGGACACAAAGGGTGACACTGAGGGCTGCTGTGCACTTGTCACTTCTGAGTGCATGCTGTGAAGCGGATGTCAGGGAAACGTTCCTGGCTGGACTCGCAAGTCTAAGTGTATTTGGCAATACAGTCATCCTAGGTACCCCGTGTGTACACACACACTTCCGTCTTTCTTTCTTTTCTCCTTTCTTTCATCTCAATTGTTCTTTCCTGTTGAGCAGTTTTAAGCTAGACCTAAGCTTAGTCCCATAATGGGCAGTTTAATAATCTAGCAGACTCTGTCTAAAATAAAATACAAGGGTAACAAAGGGCTGAGAACATAACACAGTAACAATGCCCTGAGCTTCCACCTGAGTCTGCAGTTTCACCACCCCCACCACAACAGCAAAACCATACAGAATATATATTATGCATGTATGTATATATTTATATATTATATGTGTTATGCTATTTTAAAATAAAGTATATGAATTTAAATTTGCCAGATGGCAAAAAAAATTGAAACTTCAAATATATTGAACAAAATTTTAAAAGAAATTGCTGAATAATGCATAAACATAAGAAAAGAGAAAATACAATGAAATGAAAACACAAAACGTGTCACTTGTAAGTATGCAGGTAAATAAAAATAATCCCAAGCTAGTGGGATAAGAGTCTTTGCACCGAGACCCAAAGCTAAAGGGTTAAATTACAAGCAATCCACAGAAAGACCCCAGAAGGACACAGAGGAAGGATGTACCCAGGCTGACTAGGCCTCTGCCAGTAACCCGGATGCAGCAGCTACCATAGGTCAGGGAGGTAACAGATGCCACGCATGTCATGGGAGATGACAGCATTGGGCATACAGGCTCAACATTACTGCAGTGGCAGAAACAGAGTGGACCTGCCCACCGTGGACTGTTGGTGACCACAGGAGGGTGTCATCAGGGCAGCAAAGAGAAAACCACGGTGGGTTTTGCCCAATGATGAGGTGAGGGACCAGGGGCACAATTGTCTCTGTCCTCAGGCTCAGCGTTGGGTCAAATCTTGACAAGTCCTCTTCTTCCCATCGACATGCACATAGCGTTTGGGGTGAGCTTCATAAAAAGTTCAAGTCTGACTACTGTATTGCTCCAGCTGAGCACCTTATAGTCCATGATTTAGAAGCTAAAGAATGAACAAAGTCTCTACCATCAACCTCACTTTGTGCTATTCTACCATCTCTTACTGTAACCAAAGAAATTTTTCCTTTTTAAAAGGTATTCTTGGGGGGCTGTGGGGATCATAAACAGGCTTCTGCTCTTTCTGGAAAATTCTGCCTTCTTCCAGCTCCTAGAATACCTGCCCACCATCAGAATCCAAATGAGAAAACACATTAGGAAGCCTACTCTGAACCCCCAGCACCCTCAGTATTACCTGTCCTCCCCTTTATCAGCTCAGATTGCAGCAGAATAATTCAAAAGCATTCTGGAATAATCATTCCAATGATCTGTCCCCTTCACCTGCTCTTGCCCTCAGGAGGGCAAGCTCTAGTCCGTGCCACTCACTTTTATTTCCTCTGTTTGTCACAGAGCCAGCAGCAGCATGATCTGTTGTCTCTGCACATTGACACTGGTCTTGACAGGGACTTGGACTGGCACATAGAGGAGACAAAGGCAGATAAAGAGGTCCACGGATATGTATTGGGCAGATTCACTCATCTCACATTCTTTCCGATCAGATGGTGAAAACAGACCCAAAGAAGAAACGAAAAGAAAGAAACCTAAACACATAATTCTCTTTTTGCATTGCCATGGGTTAGATTCTAGGGGCCAAGAGCTACATTCAGGTAAGAAGCAGGAACAGAGTTCTCTGTTCATGTAATCCGGGCTGAAAGAACATGGGAAGCCAAACCTGTATGTGGCTGGCACCACCAGCCCCTGTGAAGACCACTGTCCTTGCAGACACAGAGAGCGAAGGAGACGGTGGCAGTAAGAACATCACCGTTTTGCTCATGGAAGTAGAACAACTATGGAGTGCCAGTGGGCAGTCATGCTTACATGTAACTGATTAATTTACTTAGAATATTGTATGAAGCAAGAGATGGAAGGGGGCGGAGAAAAGGGAAATGTGATCTTAAAAATGGAATTGTGATGGTGTTGTGTCCATGTACGGAGCCATGAGAAATGTGTTCATTGTGCTACAGCTATGTACACTACATGTAGGAGAAGGACTCCAAGAAGTGGAGGGGGAAGGATGAGAGGGCTCAGAAAGGATTAAGATGTGTGACCTACGTGTACTGACTTCTCAGGGTGAGTGTGGTCACCGTGTACTACGAATGTATACTAATTAGCAAACCAAAAAATAAATGAAAGTACAGAAGACTGAAATCAAGAAGGAGTATCTTTAATATAACAACGGATTACAAATATGTAAAAGTATCTTCCATTAAATCACAAATTGTAAAATCAATAAGCATTGCTTTAAATTCCTCAGAATATCATTGCATTTTCCCCTAAATTTTTTCAATTAAATGTTGGATAAGATGATTCTTGAGATGTCTAATGGACTCACGCGGTCATAAACACTTATGGTAGCTAACCAGTGAACAATAAAAGGAAAGCAACAGCGTTGTTTATCCTGTTCCTAGTCTGAAGTATGTGCAGTACTCTCTTCTCATTTTAAATTACACCTCATAAAAGTTTAGAAGCTACAGAAGGTAACATCAGCAATAAGCTTTCACAAAGCCCATCCTCAGGACCTGTCTGTTGGGAATAACTTGCTGGTTTCTTCTACAGCACACTGCGGAAGGGATTGGAAAGAAAGCGGCCCATTGCTCTAATCCCAGAAGACCGTAGGGATGGCAGACAGAGACAGATGGTCTGCTTCAGTGGCTGCATTGCCAGGCCACCGCCGCCCCTTGGATGAGCGTCCTCCTTGCCAGGACTCCTGTGCTTTCCTGCAGATCTCCTTGGGAGCCACTCCGCTGTGGGGGTGGGGGGTCTCAGAGAGTAGGACGTGGAGTTATGGATGAGGACAGCTCTGAGCCTGGCACATGACCTTGAGGCACGACCTGGGGACAGACTTGGATGGAACATGCTACTCCAGGGGGCTGCATGCTGGCCAGGGCTGGCTGGCATGGCTGGGGGCAGGACAGCTTCTGTTTCCTTGGCACAGGCACTCGCTAGCCTTGCTCTCTGCTTCAGCATTTCTTTCCCCATTAATCTCATTAAGATGATAGGCGAGGCCTCATTTGCTTTCTTTTAAAAAATTATTTTGATTGCTGAAATGTATGGAGGGATCATCCTGCAAGATATTAAAATAACTAACAAGGTAAAGTCTGAAATATGATAAAATATCCATGGCTTTCAATCTCCGGCATAATTACCCGTGTACAATATAAAATATTAGAGTAGAAATTTTTCTTTGCATCAATAGGCACCACCATAAAATACCTTTTGTTGTTTCTCAAGGAACTGTGATAAAGGATTTTTAAGAATTACTGTCAGTCCCCAACTCTCTCCTGGGACACTTGAGAATAGTCAGAAGTGGCAGGAAACCCAGGAAATAAGGGCAGTGTCTGTGTAGAGCAGAAGTCATTGTAGTGCAGATCTAGCACAGTACTCTGCTACATAAAGATGGCTGCATAAGCACTCACGAAGCTTCGGGACAACAGAGCCACCACACAGATCTGTAAGGCTTTTCCATCCTTGCCTGTGGACTGACCAGTGCTCGCAATGCTTCTCTGCTGCATCACTCACTTGGGTAATTCTTTTTTGTATTTTTGTAGGAAATGGTCTCTAGGGTGTTCAGGGTCACACTACCAGATTGCACTTGTAGTGATCTGACCGTTTACAGCCTCCCTCGAGCTGAGATTACAGGTGTGCGCCGTCCCACCTAGTCTCAATTGCAGTCTCAGCATGTTCCAGGGGTGGAACCGGCACAGCAGGCACAGAGATTGAGCCCCTGGCCTCTGAGCCTGCTCACAGGTGCCTTAGCCTGCTGAACTTTTTGTCCAGCCCTCACTTAGAGAGCTCTGACATTATTCAGAATACATTCTGAATCCTGATTTCAGTAATCCTGATTTCTTTTCATCTAATTATCAATCTGTACAGGACAGACTTTCTTATTTATATTAACTTCTCTGTATTCTCCTGGTCAAACCAGTATATTTTATTGGATTCCTTGTTGCTTATCACCTCTCTATATTGTAATAAGACCATTTATTTCCAAGCAAAAATATAAATAATTTGATAGAATTCATCCACAAAGTGTTATTGAAAAAATAAGATTAGATGCAGCTATTGATTACATTAACTAATTTGAACTATTGTTTATATATGGTAACAACCAAAAAGTTAAATTTCGGTTCTTCCCATATAAATACATACAAGCTCCAGCACCAACTGTTTTTTTGTTATTGCTGTTGATATTTTTAATATATTTGGTACAGGGTCCGTAGGGTCTCAGTACATAGATGGGACTCGTAGTGATCCTGTTTTCAGCCTCCCAAACACTGGCATTACAGGCGAGTGCCACCATGCCCAGCCCCAGAGAGCTGGACTCACACTGCACACCAGGGATCAAACTCGGGTCATTATTCTCTGCCTAAGCAGGCACTTTAGTCCAATCATTTATTAATTAATTAGGTAATTTGAGACAAGGTCTCGCTATGCAGTTTAGGCTGACTCCTGTTCACTTTTGGTAACTGCCAGGCTGATCTCTAACTCACAGAGATCTTCCTGTATCAGCCTCCTTAATGCTGGCATTGCAAGTGTGTACCACCACTCTTGAATCCGGGGCCCATGTAGTGCAACCGAGGTTCCAAGGTTGGCCAGTGATCGAACTCAGACCTTGTGCTTGCCAGGCAGGTACCCCTATTTCTGAGCCATCTCTGCATC
The DNA here is from genome assembly GCA_004027025.1 of Myocastor coypus. Taxonomy (NCBI): domain Eukaryota; kingdom Metazoa; phylum Chordata; class Mammalia; order Rodentia; family Myocastoridae; genus Myocastor; species Myocastor coypus. The sequence goes on from PVJA010029637.1 coordinate 20,205, forward strand.
CCCACCATTTGTTGGACAGGCATTTTTATGCAATCATTGGAAAAGAGAGAAAAATGATATGTTCAAATACATTGCTAAAGAGTTAACCATTTCAATTGGGTTTTTTTAGGTTTATAAATACAGCTGCACCAGTTTGCCAGTTTCCTTCTCTATCTTTCTGTTATAATAATCCCTCTTTTTTCCTTATAGTAATGACACAATACAATATAAAAATTTTTCATTTTAATATTTATGAACTAAGACTGGATTTTGTGATCACTTTATAAAGTGTAAGAAGCTTTTCAAAGACCAGATAGAAAGCCAGGCTGTGACTTCCTCCTGCCAGGCACTGTTGATATGGCCATGGTGACTGGCTTGTACTTCCTTTAATTCCACCTAAGTCAGGCTCTTCACACTAGAAGTGCCAAATATGGTTAAAATTTAAGTTGGATATCAATTTCTGTTTGTTTAAAGCAATTTTAGAAAAGCATTAAAATAAACACTTTAAAGGCCTTTTCAACCCAGAAGGAATACTTGGTATTGGTTTTATATTTCCACTTTAAAAAGTGGGAAAACAGACAAAATATATGAGATACATTAATGAAAGGAAAAATTATAGTTATGATCCTTGAGATGAAAAGAAATAGTTGAACCATATAGTCACTTATTTCCTTTCTAGAGATATTTTATACATGTTTTTTGAAGGAATAAAGAGCTCAAGCAGAAGATGACAAATTTTTTCAGCTAAGGATGCAGACAGAATAGTTTGTGCCAATTTTTCAGATGAGAGGTTTCTAATACATGTGTGTGTCCTGCTGAGTCTAAAGCCATATTAATATACTGAGCTGTAAAAGGCTCAAGTCAACAGCTTCTGACATTGCCAGTTCTGCTGATATAACCCGCTACTATTATGGACTGTTGGACTATACATACAACTACTTTCTCTTAGTTCAATGAGAGGAAAGATTTGTACTAATAGTGTCTATATAAAGATATCAAATCTGCATCTTGTACCCTGAACAAATACTACAAAGACAACAATATGCAATGTGTATTTGACTCTTCTCTCCTTGCTGAGACAAACTCCTGACCCCCAAAATGACGGAAGGAAAGGTTTATTTAGCTCACAGTTACTGCAGGTTTCAGTCTATATTCAGCTGGCTCCAAAGCAGACTGGCACATGGCAGAGGGCAACCTTCCATGGTGGTCGCAGAGAGCAAGAGCAGTGGGGGAGTTAGCACAGCTGTCAGGGATCAAACCTCGGTCCCTGCGCCTGCCCCAGCAGGCGCTTTAGTCTACTGAGTTATCTGGCCGGCCCTTAATAGGAATTTTTTCTCCCCCCACCCCACTCCCAGTACCCAGGGATCAAACTCAGGACCCAGGACCTTGCAGATGCCAGTCAGATGCTTATGTTGCTGATTTATCTCCCCAGCCCTAGAAGCTTAAAAACGAACAAGCAAGAAAACATGCCTAAGCAAGATAAACACAAAAATCTACATGAACCTGCATCATAGCCCAATTGCTACAGTATAATTTGAGAGGATTTTAAAATAGCCAGGGAAGAAAGTCACACTCTGCACAGAAGGATGGAGTTAAGAATGACTACAGATTTCTCATCTAAAACAATCTAAGACAGTATACAATGGGCTTGGAACTTAAAAAAAAAAAAAAATGAAAGGAAACGGGGGCAGAGAAAGAGGAAAATAAACTAAGGCAGAATTCTACTTCCAGCATGCCAAAACCTAAGGACACGGAAAGGTATAGTCTTCCCTTGATAATCACCAAATAACACATTGCCAGTCTTCTTTTAAAGGAAAAATATAGATTTTGAAAGTAATCTACAAAACAGTTATCTAGAGGTCAAAGAGGAAACAGAAAGACAGCTTTGGAAAATAAGCTTATGACTGACAGAGTGATGTATACTTTAGAGTTGTCATTCTCACCGCTTTTACCATGGACCTTGGGAAAGTGAGAGACGGATGCAGAAAGGGAGAAAGAAAGGAATACAAAGAAGAAAAACCTGGACGGGCAGAGTCACTCAGGAAATCCCCAGCTTGTGTATCCACCCACATCTCTGGCTGGAAACAGGAAGCAATCTCTATGCTAGACATTATTTCAGTCAGTGGAGGAGGAAGGAATACTTTCCAGCTAATTTGATTTAGCCAGAATTACTTTATGGTAACTAGACCAAGGCACGGAGAACTAGAAAAAGAAGATCAATCTGCTCTATGGAGAGGCCTCCCATACTTAAAAGGATGCCAACTTGAATGTCTCTGTGTGTGTATGTGTGTGTGCATGTGTGTGCGTATGCGCATGTGCATGTTGCATAAGATTCACCAAGGAGATGTAGGATGATTTACCATGGAATATTAGTCACACTTAGCAGAATAAAGAGAGTAAAGACACAGTTAACTTCACAGAGGCTCGATAGATAGATAGATAGATAGATAGATAGATAGATAGATAGATAGATCGATAGATAGATAGATAGATAGATTTGAAATAATCCAAAAATCAATCCCAAACACCCAAATAGCTGGAGACCAGGGTAGGGAAAGAGAATAACGAAGAGTTGAATTATGGGGCATGGGTAGCAAGGAATACTGGAAGCTGAGACCAAGAACCCATGTATCCAGAAAAAATGGGGAAAAAGCATGAAAGTTTAAGAAATATAGGAGGCAGGAGGAGTGAGAGAGACAAAAATCATGGGAGTATCAAAAGCATCAGTAGAATTTAAAGCCTTGGATTTGAATAACCGAAATGATTTTTTATTATTATTATTTTGGCTCATGGTATCTGATATCATGCTATCTACTGACTACTGACTATACAATTCAAAGCATGGCTTTTTGTTTGTTTGTTTGGTACCAACATCTCACCAGTCCTATGGCCATACACATGCAGGTCTGGTTTTCAGACTGCACTGCACCACCCATCCTAACTTGGGATCCTTGAGGTGAGATCTGGGAATTAAGTATTAGTACCCACCTGCATGCAGCACTGATCCTCTGAAGAAGCTATGTAAACAGAAAAAATACACAGAAAAATAGGAAAACATAAAATGCTTCCTAAGACCTCTTGCAGGATTTCGGTCCTCTAACTCAAATCTATTCTTTGTGGAGTTCAGACCACCATTGCTGCTTGGGCAGTGTGGCCACAGACCAGCTTTAGGCGGGCTCACATGCCCTCTGACATTCAAATTCACAGCCCTTCCGGCTCATATAGAGCATAAATTAAACCTGTTTATGTTGCTATTGCTTGGATTTTCTGATACCCTCCAACCTTGGAGGAGGTGTCTGCAGCCCACGATTATATTTATTCTGTACTGCGCCTCAGGACAATGTCACCACTTAGCCATAAGATGTGATGCCAACCTATATTAGATCACCCATAGAAAGGGTTAGCTATTTGTGGAATCTTGGTTAGAGGTAAAACACTCACCAAGGCTTCCCACTTATATACTGAGATGCTTCTGAGACTTCCCCCATTACACAGGTCGTTAATCATCTATACAGCCATCCCAGGTCACCAGGTCCTGCCAGTTACTTCTGTCCAACCGCCTCTGCTTCTTATCAGGATTACTTAGTTCCAGTCCTCTCTCAGCCCTCCAGTTCTCCAAAGTGTACCTCAAACGCAACTGCATAAGTGTTGTCAAAGAAACATCGCTGGAAATACCTGCTCACCACTTGATGACAGCCCTGCCGAGTCCCACTGTCTACGCTGCAATGCAGCAGCCACTGCCTAACGTGATTCCACTTTTACCCTTATTCCACTCTTCCAGGTCCCATTCCATTAGTTTCCGCAATGACAGAGAAACCAGAACTTCATTTCCTCCTCCTTTACTTATTGACATGATTCCAACAAGTTTACGGCTCTGAGACTCCACTGTTTCACATATAAAATACAATGGTAAGAGTACCTGGATCATAAAATTGCTGCAATGAGTCACTTAAATAGTGTCTGCAAATACACTCTACTCGCACCCTGTACATACCAAAGGCTGAGTGGATGGATAGGAGCTGCTACTGCTTTCTCCTGCCATTCTGTTTTCATGCCGCTCCTTTTTACAGCTTCCTTTCTCTCTCCATCTATCTGCAAGTCTCTATTCTTGTTTCTGCTCAGCTACAGTTTTCTCTGGGAGAACTGCTAATCAATCATGCCAGCGGTGTTATATTACTATTGGAGTTTTCACCTATCTAACTCAGTCTAGTGTAGAACTGTCACAGTAAATGTGCTCTCTAATAGTGATGAAACAGCCAGCTGTATTTCTGCATAAGCGAAGTATCTGTAGTGCTGAAATCCCAGATCCAGAATGCTACAAAATTGGAAAGTTTTTTGAGCATTGACATAACACTCAAAAACTTCAAATTTAGGGTATACTGCTTGGGAGTGCTCAAGTGGCAGAGTCTGTGAAAATATTCCAAATCCGAAAAACTCCAAAATTTGAAACCTTTCTGGTACCAAGCATTACAGATAAAGATGCCCAACCTATGTCTCTGGAAACTAAAACAGCAATGCTATGGCCTTTACTCATCAGCTAGTTAGTAGAGAGGATGAATGGCTATCTAGTTTCAGTGTGAATCCTTCTCATCTTACTAAATAGACTGCCTGGGTAGCACTAAAGACTACATAGGTTCGAGCACTAAAGTTTGCCTCATTCAAAAAAGCAACTTAGCCAAAGGGATAGGTGAAGAGTGAACTAGTGAGGCCCAGCAGGATGGCTCAGTGGTCTAAAGCGCCTGCTTGGGAAAGCTTGGGTGGCTTCAGGGACCACAGTTTGATCCCCAGAACCACATGCTGTGCCAGCCCTGCCCTTGGGGCAGGCTGAGCTGGCCATAATAAAAATGAGTGAATAAATAAACAAAGGTTCTGAAACAAGAAAAAAATAAATAAATAACATAAAAAAATTCTTAAAAAAAAAAAAAAAAAAAGAGTGAACTAGTAACAGAAGTGAATTTCTTTGTTCCCTAAGGAATGTTTCCTAGAACAGATAGTTTCTAACCATGTGCCCTGGCATTCCTCTTGACGGCCTGCTAAAATAGCGCTGCCAAAGACCAGACCTGGAAACGTGAATCCTCCACCTCCCAGTGGGGATGGCAGCATCCAACTCCTGCTCAGGGCTTCTCTGTAGGATTCTTCTTTGCAACTGGAGCGCAGAAACCTCTGCTGAGCTTTTGTTATTTTAAGATTCCTAATAGGTTGGACCATGACAATTTGGGGGACTGCGTTTTCTCAGCCAATTCGGGGCACTGTGTTAGGTTAAAAGACCTATTGTTTGTGACTTCAGGGTCGAGGGTTTCCCAAGCGTCTGTGAGCAAGTAGTCCAATGAAAACAGTTTTTGTCTCCTGCCACACTGCAATCACTTGTCTCATTGTTGAAATTCCATTTGAGAAGGAAAAAAAGAGAAGAGAAGAAAGAAAAGAAAAGGAATTGTCATCTGCAGCTGCAAACTCTGAAACCTTCTGGGCACAAGAAACATCAGAATCGCTGAGGCTGTTAGAAGATTCTTTTCCTGTTGATATTGGACTTTTTCACCTTCAGCTGGTTTCTAAAGTCTTTTTGAGTCTACAAGGGTTATACATGCACATATCTAAAGTGTATCTGAGAGCCTATGAGATTTAGCCCTGAAAACTTCTCTTACTTTTAACAAGTCAGGGAGAATTTTGTCCTATTACTGATTGCCCCTTTGTCAGCTTGCAGTTCAGCACATAATTGGATTTATTTTGAATTTTTCAAAGCAATGGGTTGATACCTCAGCAAGCCAAAATACTGCACTTGCACCCTGGATCTTTTGCTCTCATCATCAGGGTAGCTGGAGATTTTTCCTAATTGAGAATCTGTGGGTACGTATCTGCCCTGGAAGCAGCCTGTGAACGAGGACATCTGGTTTGTGTCTGACTACCTTTCAGAGGGGAAGACTGCTAATGTAGGTCCTCTCTGTGACCTTTGGCTGAGTTCAGGGTTCCTTACACTTCAATGGGCCGCCTGTCTGGGACACAGGCAGGGACCATCTACGGGCTGGGCTCCCAGTTTTGTAAACTGGTTTTGTGGTTTCAGGAAAAATCCTAATCATACAAATGGAAACCTATGCCATCCCATTAATGCTTTTAAAATAAGAATTGTAAAGAATAGACTTTATTATATTAAATCCTCTTGGCAAGGAAAAGAAAGAGTGCCTGTAGCATGGTGAGGTGATGCGCTTTTGTCTGCAATCCCAGTATTCTAGGAGGCTGGGGCAGGATCGCAAATTAGATTCCAGGTTGAGCAATGTAGTGATCTAGTACTAACTAGTACTGCAGGAAACGGGGGAGTATGGAGAGGGGAGCAGGAGGGAAGGGGAAGGGGAGGAGTGGAGAAAGGGAACTGGTAAGAGGAAAAGAAGG
>PVJA010029638.1:0-26464 GCA_004027025.1 Myocastor coypus
CCAGTGACCTAGAAAAACAATATTAAAATTCATTTGGAACTAGAAACCACCTAGAAGAGCAAAAGCAATTCTATATAATAAAGAGAAGGCAGAGGATATGACAGTTTGCAGTTAGCTTTATTTTTCTGTAAGAAAGTAAAATAAAATATTATAGCAAACTAATAGAAAAATAGCAATACTTAGTACATTGCATTCTGTGAACTGTAAAGTAGTAAGTCAGCATAGAACATACGGGTGTAAAAGTTCTCCAAATGATAGTAGCACACACTTTTCTTTTCAGTAAACTATGAGACACTAGTAGTAGTACAAAAAACTTACACTTTTTTCTCTTCCCTTTCTTCTTTCCACTTTTCCCCCTTCTTAGTTTTTTTTTTCTTTTGAACATTTTTCTCCCCATTTCACAATATCTATTGAACTTATATCTTATACATTCTTTCAGTTTTTTCATGCCAGGGAGAAAATATGATGTTTATACATGTGTGTCTGATTTATTTCAGTTATGAGTATGGGCTCAAGTTGTATCCATTTAACAAAATCTCAAGTATATCCTCTTTGTGGCTGAATTTTATTACATTTTATTACAAATGACATCTTTTTATCCATTCCTTGGGTGATGGGCATTTGGGTTACTAAGACTGAGCCATTACAAACTGTGTTGCTGTAAATAAGGGTGTACATATATCACTGTGATATGACATCTTGAATTAATGGAAATTATCAGCCTTTCCTAAAGGTGAAATTTAAGTGTGAAGACCACAGTACCAACACCATATGCTGTACCTATCCAGATTCTTTCATCCCAGTTTTAAGGATTATAAATTTCCTCCACCAAATCCCAAAACTTTTAATAAAACATCTATATTGCAATCTTATTTTAAATCTCTGATGTTATACAGCTTGCAAAATTAAACATTTAATCTATTCTGTAACTATTTGAGTATGTCTTGTTCTTCATCTGGAGTTAGGAGGAACCCCTCTTTTTCTGTACTGTTGCATAGGTTCTCTGTAGAGATGTACAGGACAGAGAAAGATGAAGGCCAAAACAAAGTGTTCAGTTTCACTAGAAAGTAGCATAGCAGAGAATATTCTTACAGGGAGCTGATGTATTAACAATAGCTTTAATTATTTAGGTGTGAGATGTGACTCATTTGTTTAGAAGGATGATGGACATAGAAATAGTAAGGTCATGTGTCATTCATGATAGAAACACGGTCAGGGAAATGTGTTATTAGGAAATTTCATTATTATGCACACATGACAATGTATACTTAGAAAAACATAGATGGCTGTGTCCATGCCAGGACTCGTCTCTTGTGATCATGAGAAGCACAACGATGCTACTGGCAGTAACACTGTATCTTGATTTATAGCAAAAATTTTTAATGTATTTAGTACAGGGTCTACTGAGTCTCACTACACAGATCAGACTCATAGTGATCCTCCTATTTTCAGCCTCCCAACCTCTAGGATTATAGGCAGGCACCACCGTGTCCAGTCCCAATTGCTGTCTTAGTGTGCCCTGGGAACAGGGCCAGTCCACCACTGTGGGGACCCTCACTCCCAGTCTCTGCACTTCGCCTAAGCAGGTACTTTAGCCCACTGAGCTATATGGTCAGCCCTATAGCAAATTTTTGATAAGTGGAAGAAATACATCTTAAAATACTTTTTTGAAATCTTTATTTATTTATGTTATGGCTGGATCAGCCTGTCCTGGGGGTTGGGCTGGCACACCATGTGGTTCTGGGGAACAAACCACAGTCCCTGCAGTTGCCTAGGGTTGTCTAAGCAGGTGCTTTAGACCCCTGAGCTATCTTGCCGGCCCTTTAAAATACTTTTTAAAAGTGATAGCAAAAAAAATTAGTAAATGTTCTGTTGTCATGAAGTATTAAATAGTGCACATTATTATATATGTTCTGCATTTTTAGTGTGAAGAATTAAACAGTCTAACAAATGCTACACAGCATGGTTCCTTCAGCTACACACTCAACCTTTCAACTTTTATACAACTGGCAGTATGGTAGGTTTGGCAAAATATGATTAATGCAAATATGCAAGTACTATTGGGGTACAATTTTATAATGGCTACACAGTCCTTGTTATAATTTCTAACCTTACTGATTAAAATTTTATGAGACAACTACTGCAGATGCAGTACAATATGTTTTGACCATGTGGCATGTGCTTGAATTTCCTTTATTTACCAGCCTTTAAAAAGGAAATGAGAACCTTAGTTTGGCTGATTATAGATGAAAAAGAAAAGAAGAAACCAACTCATAGATTGTAGACTACCATAATTATGGGAGACTTGAGCACAATGGCATGCCCATGTAAAGACTTAATAAATACTGGTTAAGTTAACCATATAAGAATGAATTGGATGGTTACATTAAAGCTATCTAAAGTATGTTCTTTGTTTTTTGTTCATAATTCGTTTTCCTTAGCAAAAAATGGAGATAAGGAAAATTGCATTAAGTCAGTTCTACCAAACTACAATATAAAAGTCTGACATTCAGAAAGTTTGCATGAAGTAAAGTGCTATTTTTTTTTCCAATCAAGACTTCACATATTGAAACTCACAAAATTCAAGGCATGTTACTTTTGGCATAATTTTTTGTCCAAGAATGAATTTCCATTCTCTTCAAGCATTCTGTTTTCATCAAAGTCTGAAGAGTGCATAATGGAAATATTCTTAAATGAAACACTTATGTTTTCCATTTAAATTACATCGATGTCATTTTTCTTGTTCTACTACTCTGTAGTATTATGTCAGCACTTGAAAAGCTGTAAATACCCTTTGAGTCAAAAGAAAAGAATACATCTCATATCATTCCAGGACAGAGGTCTGTGTTGAACAAAAATGACAGGTTTAGAGGTAAAAAAAATCACTCTAAACCACAAACATTCTTGGCTTTCAAAAAAAGATAAATAAGTCTAAAATTCAGACTACTTTATAATATGCTTCCCTAACAAAGAGAGAAAAAATTTATAACTTTCTTTATATTCTATCAATAAGCAACATGTAATTGGCAGCAACATCTATAGTTTCTATCTTTTAACCTGACAAAGTGATTTTTATCACCCTACCCTGCTTATTAACTCTTTTCTTATTTAGACTGATAGTAAGAATTTATTGTAGAGTATATTCTGTTCACAATGTTCAAGTTTAAGAAACTTATATAAGTCTTATTATGAACTGGCTTCAAGTAAAGATTAGTGTATTGGGCTGGGGAGATAGCTCAGTACAATAAGCACTTGCCTGGCAAACTCAAGGACCTGAGTTTAATCCCTAGTTCCACACACACACACAAATTAGTATATTGATGGCTATTATAGACAAAACTGTTTCCCTTAAAAAATTATAAATTGAAGTCTTAATCACTTTGGAGTGTTGCTTGTTTGAAAATACTGTTATCATAGATTTACTTAGGATGAATTTATTCTGGAGCACATGATCCCCTAGTCCAACCACGATTGGTGTCCTCAATAAGCTGGGAAATTTATATCTAGAAGACAAGTAGAGCACCAAGTGAACCCTTAAATCCATGTTCCCAAAGGTCAAGGAATACTCTGCTTTGTTATCAACCATAGCTAAAAAATTAATTCAGACACATCTTTCCCTAGCATTGTGAGATAAAGACTGACCCTTCTGACACCCTTATTTTTCAAGACTGTGAGACAATAGGTTTCTATGTTTCAAATATGTAGTTTGTGTAACTTTCAAACTTTTTAATAGCACCCTTATGACACTAAGATAGCTGTCACTTATTAAGCTTGAAGTGGGGGTTGGGGAGATAGCTCTGTGGCACAAGTGTTTTCCTGACAAGTGTAAGGTAATGAGTTCGAACCCCAGTCCCGCAAAAAAAAAAAAAAAAAAAAAAAAAAAAAAAAAAAAAAAAAAAAAAAAAAAAAAAAAAAGCTTGAAGGTACTTTCCAAGATCCCCAGTAGGTTCCTAAAGCCAAGGATAATATTCAACCCTACATGTACTGTTTTTCATATATATTTATACCTGTAATAAATTTTAACTTTCAATTAGACACAGTAAGAAATTAAAAACAACTAAGAAAATATAATAATATGGTAGTGTGCTACAATTAAATGGACAGCAATATTGTTTTCATGCTTTAAAATAAGGATTACTTAACCCTGCAATACTGAGGGAGAAGGTTAACCAGTAAATAATGAATGAGTAGTAAATATAATGTGGGTACACCGAAAAAACAAATCATGCACATGGGGGCCCGGCGGGATGGCTCAGTGGTCTAAAGCGCCTGCTTGGGAGAGCTTGGGCAGCTTCAGGGACTGTAGTTTGATACCTGGCACCACATGCTGCACCAGCCTTGCCCTCAGGGCAGGCTGAGCCGGCCATAAAAATGAGTGAATAAACAAAGGTTGTGAAACAAGAAAAAAATAAAATAAAATAAAAAAATTCTTAAAAAAAAAAAAAAAGAAATCATGCACATCTTAGGCAGAAATGAACAGAGCAGGCTAAGATTTTATCACATTACTATAATACAGTTTTAAACTCATGAATTATTTCTAGTATGTTCCATTTGGTATTTTCAGACCAAATGGAATGCCAATAACTGAAAGTGGAAAGTGAAAATATGATTGGGATTGTCTACTATTCAATCACCTACTGTGAAACCATTCAAGTTATTTTATAATATGTATATAGCCTGAGAAATATGTCAGATTATGAACAAAACTGTTTTGAAATGTTGACCTGAACAACATCACAAAAGAAAATCAAGCTCTGAGCCAGTTGCCCAATCTGGAATCAAATTCTAGACCAAGGTGCTTTTGTTACTTGAGTAAAAATGTTAAGATAATTCCAAAGCATCAGTTATTTTCTACTTTTCTCTGAATATGTACCACTAGCAATAAAGCAAATCTGTACAGTAGTAAGATAGCCAGTCCTGTAAAGAATGTGAGATTTCAAATTTTTTACTTGTATCCTAGGGACAGGAAATTCTTGGCTCAAAAAAGGAGAAACAAAAATCTTTGTTAGTGTGTGCCCTTTCTGTTCAGAGAATGCACTTTGAGTTAAATGTCTCACTACTGGGCCCGGCGGGATGGGTCAGTGGCCTAAAGCGCCTGCTTGGGAAAGCTTGGGTGGCTTCAGGGACCGAGGTTTGATTCCCAGCACCACAGGCTGCGCCAGCCCTGCCCTCAGGGCAGGCTGAGTCGGCCATTAAAGTGAGTGAATAAACAAACGAAGGTTCTGAAACAAGAGAAAAATAAATAAATTAATTAAAAAATTTAAAAAAATTAAAAAAATGTCTCACTACTGTTTTCGTATTACTGGGAGAAATTACCTGAAATTAAAGAGGGAAAGGTTTATTAAGCTCAGTTTATATAGATTACAATCCATGCTCAGCTAGCTCCAGGACAGGGTGGCACACAACACAGGGTCGATTGCTCACAGCAGCATAAAGTAGCAAAAGCCTCAAAAGCAAGAGGGAGGTGAGGTAGAGAGCAAACTCCTTTGCCAACTTTATATTGTTTGCTGGCTTCTGAGCCCAGGGCCAGTGTGGCACTTACACCCATAGTCCCAGCACTGGACCATGAATCAGTCCTAAACTCTAGATGCCTACCCCATGATGGCATGAGACTTTCGGGAGACATCTAGACACAGCAAGCATACCTGTTCTTAGAAAACAGAAGATAGAAGTGTGACAATTGTAAACTCATTATATGATGTGATATTATGATACCTCATTGTCCTCTCTTTCACTAGACCCTTTTAGTTCAGAACATTATGAGGTAAACATTTTTATGAAAGGAAGATATAAAATCTTGAGAAATTAAAACTATAGTGGTGAATTCTAAACTCTCAGAAGTAAATGCGAATGTAAATACAGGGAACGCTAAAAGAAAAAAAAAAAAAAAAAGACCTACAAAAAAAACTGCAAGTTGTCTAGTCAGCGATAACAAGGGCTTGCTGCTGCACCAGGCCCCGCACTGTGTCTCTGCTGCTCCATTACAAGTGCAGTATGGTAGATGGGTGGAGAGAGGGCTCTGCCTGGAGAAAAATGGACTCAAATCTGAGCAGACTGGAAGTAGGAGGGAAAAGGTCTCAAGCTGAGACTGTAATTTGTGCTGAAATAAAAAGCACTGCAGATCTACTAGCTATAGCCATGCTGGCTGACTTGGAAACAGTAAAAGTTACAGCACTGTTGATCCATTACCAGAGTAACATTATCATCTAGATAATATACCCATTATGCTATTAATTAGAAATATGTTTCCAAATGTCAAAATAAGACAATTGTGTTTCTTAAGATTTTTTTTTTTTTTTACTGCTGGTTTGTCTAGTTCCCATTCTTATGCAGTTTTATTCTGTACAGCTGTTCACAGGAAACACGAAAAACAATTAAACTTTTTCCATCTAAAGTAGATAACGTTTTCATGTTGAAACAGCTGCAGTAAATGTAAGTAACAAACGTTAGTCCTAAGAACTGCCAGTCTGATCTCATACTTAAAGTCTCAGAGATCTTTCACATCTCCTTTCACTTTTGGCTTTTTGTGTGAAATATAAAAAAAGTACTGTTTCAAAAGTCATTAAAATATGCCTATCTCCAAAGTCACTAAGGCTATCATAATTTTGAGTGTCTAGGCTACTAGTAAATGGAAGTGTTGCCAGACTGATTATACGAAGATAAAATGTAAATTACTCAAATAAAATCAAACATGCAAGAGAAATTGTTCTATAGCAGCTAGAAAAGACACACCTGGTCTTTACTGAAACCTAAAGATTCTAAATTCTCTACATTTTAATTCTTTTTAAAAATGAGATCATTATATGTAGATATTTCCAGTTCTGAAACTGGTGAAACTCATGCACTAGAGAATTCATACTTGTCTATAATAAAATAAATAGCAGCATTAGAAGTCTACTCAGCTTTCTCTCATGTAATTTTTGACTGATTAAAGCATTTTTTTGGAAATTTAGTTAAATTGACATTTTGGAAATCATAAAGAATATTTAGTCAGTAAGAGTTTTGAAATTAGTGAGAAATTTTGCAACATCATAAGGATTGCTGTTATTTTCATGTTTTTAACATAAGCTTACTTTACTTTTATTAGTTCCTATTTGTAGTAGTGATCTTTCCATTCCTCATGTGGAGCTATTTCATGTACAGAATATATCTTTATTCACAGTTTTGTCTCTTTTCTCTTCCCTCCAACTCTTTCTCCATCTTTCAGTCCTCTTTTCCTTTGAGAAAGAGCTACCTATCTCCTAATATCTGTTTTTTTATCTTGCTCTTTATTGATCATTTACGCTTCTCATATAAGAGAAACCATGTGATATTTAAAATAGTGAATCTGAGCAGGGGGCTGAGGAGATAGCTCCATGGTACAACTGCCGGCCTGGCAAGTGCAAGGTTGTGAGTTCGAACCCCAGTCCCACCAAAAAATAAATAAATAAATAAATAAAATAGTGAATTTGTTTTATTTCACTTCACATTAGGTCCTAAAGTTGCATCTCTTTTCCTACAAATGACTAAATTTTAGCCTTCTTTATGGCAGAGCAGCACTCTCTTTGCATGAATATCATATTTCTTCATCCATTTATCTGTTGATGAGTATCTAAGTTGTTACCAAGATTTAGGTATTATGAATTTATCTCTTTAAGCATGAATAGTCATGTAACTTTATAGTATGATGTCCCTGCTTCTTTGTAAAGACAACCAGGAGAGGCACATTTGGGTCAAGTTGAAATTCTACTTTTAGTTTTTTGGGGAATCTGCATTCTGATTTCTATAACAATAGTATTACTTTACATTCCCATCTTCAGTGTACAAGGGGTCTTTTCCCCCACAGCTTCACCAAATTTCTTTTGACTTTTTGAAAATCACCCTTTCTGTAATAATGTAGGATCTCAATTTTACTGATTTTCATCTCAGTAATGGGTAAAGATCCTCAACATTTTTTTCATTGTATCTACTGGTTATTTGTAAATTTTCTGTTGAGAAATTCATAGTAACTTAAGTTGCCACTTGTGGCTGGATCTTCTTTTACTTCTTTTACTTTTCAAAAATTATTAGGAAATAAAGTCACTGATAAAAATAAACAAGTTTATAAAAATAATGATAAATCAGAAAGGAACTAGAAGTTTCTCTTGTGTAAGTGCTCATGTTACGAGAGGTCTAGCATGCTTTAGTGGAGGTGTAGGAGGCAATGCCAAAATATTAGGATAGATGTACTAGGCTTTCAGGATAGCTCTATCACAAAATTTACATGTAATCAACAACACTGGTTAATAAAACACTACTTCTGATACACATAGCTCAGTTTATGAACTCAGTTCTCTCTGATTCTGGTTGCAAACGAAATTGGATGAGAATTAAATCAAATTTCCCTGTAAGATCCACATTGAACTTAATCCTTAAATTTCATTCAGTTCTTGTCCAAAGCCATCCGTGACCAGGATAATAGAAAGAACCAAATTTGTGAGTTGAGGTATTGGGTAATCAACATAAATTTTTACTATAACATTTGATTTCATAGCATTCTAAAAATGAAAGCACATGGCATGACACTTTTCATCATGTGTTCAAGAACCACGCAGGTGGTGGGAGTTGTATTATTTCCTCATGTCCTAAAAGTACGAGCAAATGCTCAATATTTTTCAAATCAATAGATGGTTGCTATTTTTGAAAGAGATGAACATGAAATCCCAAACCCACTGAAGATATTTCAGATGTACAGTAGTAAACATCAAATGTTTATTATCTTCTAACAAACAGATATGTGCCCAAATACGGAATAGCTTAAAGTTTTAAGAAAAAAAAAAAATCAGGCAAAATGCTAAACTAAAAAAGAGAAATTGTTACAGTTATACATTTCTCACATATTTGACTTTTTAATTAATTATAAAGAAATATTAATGAAATACTTAATATTAATGAAAAAAATTGTTATACTTGCAATTTTATAAATGGAGGTCCCATTCAAGCCAGCTATTCCCCTATTAGGTATTTTTCAAAAAGAACTGAAAGCATCATACCACAACAGTATATGTGCATTCATACTTATAGCAGAGCAATTGGTCATAGATAAATCTTGGAAACAACCCTAATGTCCATCAACTAAGAAATTCATAGAAAATGACATGATATTTTTTCATGACAGAATAATATTAAGCTATATAAAAGGATAAATTTGAGGCTTTTGAAGATAAACAGTTATAGCTAGAGACTATATTGGGAAGTGAAATAAATCAGATCCACAAATGCAAACATCATATTATCACACTAGTGTGAGAATATGGAAAAGTAACGAAAATCTGAAAGGTACAACAGGTACTATCAAAGGGTAAGAAATTATTGAACAGGAAGGAAAACCTGGAGTGAGGAAAAGGACAAATGAAAGTAGGGAAAATATATTTAGGTATACATGCGGAATGGTTTGCATAATTGTATTGCCAATTTCTGCTGGTCTTTTGAAAGGAACAGTTCATGCTTAAATTTTTTTAACACTAATACTTGTCTTCTTTAAGTTATTAAAAATTTCTTCATTATTGTTTTGTTTTTTCTTTAAAAATATCTGACACATTTGTATCTAATAATTTCAATAACTAATTTGATTTAATATTTAGATCTTTAATCTATTTTTCATTGAGTTTAGTCCATGGTGATTGTTGTGGTTTGTATCTAGTTGTCCCTCCAAAGCCTTATGTAAATCATGGGCTGTCAAGTGCTTGGCTTGAGGAGCCATGGTCACAAAACGTGCTAACCATTAAATTGACAGTACATGCTGTCAGAAGCTCCCCACACACACACACACACACTAGGCAGCAGTTTCATGCAGAAGCATGGAGCAGATCACCCTGGACATGCCAGCGCTCCAGCCCTTCCTCCAGTCCCTATAAAGTGAGGGCAGCATATTGAAGCCTCCAGGAACTGTAAGCTAAATAAACATTTCCTCCCCTAAACTAGTGGGTCAGGTATTTGTGCCAGCAAGAACAGAATAGTAGCTTAAAAAAGAATACGGTACCAGAAGTGGGGTTAGAGAAACAGAACATAGTGATGGCACTTTTTAATGGGTTTAAATGTTCCTGGAATTGACTGTGAGACTTGATGAGACCTAAAGACACCATGGTCTCTTCTGACATTGCGTATTAATACTCCTTGGCATGAGGTTTTTAACCTAACACGCCATATTGATCCATTTGATTACCCTAGTTCAACACTTGTGAGATCTCAAGAATTTAGAGATTCCATGCAGAAAACATTTTGAATGTCTTTGGCAAAGTAAGGAATGTAGTGATGCTGGCTGGTTTATATCAGACTCATTGGACAAACTTTTGAATGAAAATAAGAAACTTGAAGACACCATTTCCCGCCTGCAGACTCAGATAAAATATTTAATGGTTTCTAAGTGTGTCCTGACAGATAATCTCCTCTTTTAGCCACAAGTCTGAGGTTGCAAAGACCCAAATGCAGTCCCTCACAATTCGACTGGGTGAACTGCAATGTAAATTAAATTCTCAGCCTCCAAGGGTATCTGAAGTGAAAGTGAGGGCACTAATTAGAATGGAATGGTATCCCATGAATTGGAATGGAGATGTGTGGGAGGATCCTGAGGAGGCTGAGGTTGTTGAGAAAGACCTTCTTGAGTTTTCTAATTCTTATAAACAGAAGCCTAATAAGCAAGCATGGGAATGGTGTGAGATATGAGTATGAGACAATGGTGGAAAAAACATCCACCTGGATCAGGTTGAGTTTGTTGATATGGGCCCACTAAGTAGGGATTTTGAATTTAATGTTGTGGCCTGTAGAGCAAAGAAAGGTATTAATAGTCTATTCGGCTGGTTGGTAGAAGTGTGGCTCAAAAGATGGCCCACAGTGAATGAGTTAGAGATGCCTGATGTTCCATGGTTTACTGTAGATGAAGGGATCCAGAGGCTTAAGGAAATGGGAATGCTGGAGTGGATCTGTCATGTTAAACCTCATCCTCCACATTTGGAAGATTCTGAAAGCACGCCTTGCACTGAATCCTTGAGAAACAGATTTGTGAGATGAGCACCAGCGTCCCTGAAGAGCCCTGTCACTGCTCTTCACTGTATGCCAAACCTTGCAGGGAGGACAGAAGTTACTCAATTAGGGAATTTAAGGGCCATAGGCTTGATTGAATCCCGAAGTGGCAGAGGTCAAGTGGCAGTACTTAACTGCCAGGTACAGCAGAAGCGGAACAACAACCAGAATAATCTGACAGACATAGACCTATGGCATTGGCTAATTAGTCACAGTGTTCTCAAAAGTGAAACAGATGGGAAACCTACAAAATTTTTGCTAGATTTATATAAATGAAAGAATTTGAAGGCAAAAGAACAGCGACCTACTTCAAACCACAGTAATAAGCAATCCTGACCCCTCCAGAAGTTCTCAGACTTGAGCCAGTTTACAAACCCAGAACCACTTGAATTATGGCAAGACCAGGTCTCCTTGGGGAAGGATCCTAATGCCCCAGAACTTGTATAGACAGTCTTCCTCCCATTCTTCCCCAGAGGGACCTAAGGCCGTGTGCCCGAGTGATTGTACACTAGGGAAAGGGAAATTATCAGACATTTGGGGACTGCTGGACACTAGTTCTGAAATAACACTGATTCTGGGGAGTCCAAAACACCACAGTGGCCCTCCAGTGAAAGGAAGAGCCTGTGGAGGGCAGGTGATCAATGGAATTTTAGCAAAGGTCTGACTCACAGTGGGTCCAATAGGTCCTCATATCCATCCTGTAGTCATTTCCCCTGTTCCAACATATATAATTGGAATTGACTTACTCAGCACTTGGCAGAATCCTCACATTGGTTCCCTAATTTGTCATGTTAGGGCTATTATGGTTGGAAAGGCTAAATGGAAGCCATTGGAGTTGCCCTTGCCTGGCAAAATAGTGAAGCAAAAGCAGTGTCGCATTCCTGGAGGGATTGCAGAGATTAGTGCCACCATCAAGGACCTGAAGAATGCAGGGGTGGTGGTCCCCACCACATCCCCATTTGATTCTCCCATTTGGTGTGTGCAGAAGACAGATGGGCCTTGGAGCATGATGGTAGATTACTGTAAACTGAACCAGGTGGTGACTCCAATTGCAGCTGCAGTACCAGATGTGGTTTCCTTGCTTGAGCAGATTAAAATATCTCCTGTTAGTTGGTATGCTGCTGTTGATTTGGCAAATGTCTGCTTCTCCATACCTATCCATAAGGACCATCAAAAACAATTTGCTTTCACTTGGGAAGGCCAGCAGTATACCTTCACTGTCTTACCACAAGGGTATATTAACTCTCCTGCCCTGTGCCACAACTTAGTTCGTAGAGATCTTGATCGCTTTTCTTCCTCAAGGTATTACCCTGGTCTGTTACATTGATAATGGTAGGCTGATTGGACCTAGTGAGCAAGGAGTGCCAACCACCTTGGATTTGTTACTACAGCATTTGAGAGCTAGAGGATGGGAAATAAGTCCCACAAAAATTTAAGGTCCTTCTACCTCAGCGAAGTTTCAAGGAGTCCAGTGGTGTGGAGCATGTAGAGATATTACTTCTAAGGTAAAAGATACGTTGTTGCATCTGACTTCCCCCATAACCAAAAAGGAAGTACAGTGCCTAGTGGGCTTATTTGGATTTTAGAGGCAACATATTCCTTAATTAGGTATCCTACTACGGCCCATTTACCAAGTGACTCAGAAAGCTGCTAAGTTTGAGTGGGGCCCAGAACAGGAAAAAGCCGTACAATAGGTGCAGGCCGCTGTTCAGGCTGCTCTGCCTCTGGGACCATATGATCCAGCAGATCCCACGGCATTTGAAGTATCAGTAGCAGATAAGGACGCTGTCTGGAGTCTCTGGCAAGCCCCCATAGGTGAATTTCAGTGGAGGCCTTTAGGATTTTGGAGCAAGGCTCTGCCATCATCTGCAGACAACTACTCTCCCTTTGAGAAATAGCTGTTGGCCTGTTACTGGGCACTGGTGGAAACTGAACACTTGACTATGGGACACCAGGTCACCATGAGACCTGAGTTGCCTATCATGGCCTGGGTATTATCTGATTCATCAAGTCATAAGATTGGACATGCCCAGCAACAGTCTGTCATTAAATGGAAGTGGTACATTCATGATAGAGCCAGAGCAGGTCCAGAAGGGACAAATAAATCACATGAGGAAGTTGCCCAGCTACCTATGGCTTCTATGCCTGCCATATTGCCTTCTTTTTCCCAGCATGCACCTATGTCATTGTGGGGTGTGCCATATAATCAGCTGTCGAAAGAAGAGAAGACTAGGGCCTGCTTTACAGATGGCTCTGCATGCTATACAGGCACCACTCGCAAGTGGACAGCTGCAGCATACAGCCCATTTCTGGGACATCATTAAAGGACAGTGGTGAAGGGAAATCATCACAGTGGGCATAATGTCGGGTAGTACATTTTGCCTGGAGAAAGAAATGGCCAGATGTGTGACTATATGCTGACTCATGGGCCATAGCCAATAGTCCGGCTGAATGATCAGGAATTTGGAAAGAGCATGATTAGAAAATTGATGACAAGGATATTTGGGGAAGAGATATGTGGATAGACCTCTCCATATAGGCAAAGGATGTAAATATATTTGTTTCCCATGTGAATGCTCACCAAAAGGTGACATCAGCAGAAGACAACTTTGATAATCAAGTGGATAAGATGATCCATTCTGTGGATAGTGGCGACCCTCCTTCCTCAGCCACCCCTGTTATTGCCCGTGAACAGAGCAGCATGGAGGCAGGGATGGAGGTTATGCATGGGTTCAGCAACATTGACTTCCACTCACTAACACTGATATGGCTACAGCTGCTGCATAATGTCCAGCATGTCAGCTACAAAAGCTAACACTGAGTCCCCAATATGGTACAATTCACTGGGGTGATCAGCCTGCGACCTGGTGGCAGGTTGATTCTATCGGACCACTTCTGTCATGGAAGGGACTGTGCTTTGTCCTCACTGGCATAGACACAGATTCTGGATATGGATTTGCCTTTGCTGCACATAATGCTTCTGCCAAAACTACCATCAGTGGACTTACAGAATGCCTTATCCACCACCACGGTATTCCACACGGTATTGCTTCTGCCCAAGGAACATATTTTTACAGCCAAAGGAGGTGCTGCAGTGGGCTCATGCTCATGGAATTCAATGGTCTTACCATGTACCTCATCATGCAAAAGCAGCTGGATTGATAGAACAATGGAATGGCCTTTTCAAGATGCAGTTACAACACTAGCTAGGCGGCAATAGTTTGCAGGGCTGGGGCAATCTACTTCAATAGGCTGTATATGCTCTGAATCAGCGACCTCTGTATAGTACCGTATTTTCCATAACCAGGATCCAGTGGTCCAGGAATGAATAGGTGAAAGTAGGAATGGTACTACTCACCATTGCCCCTAGTGATCTATTAGCAAAATTTTTGCTTCCTGTCCCCACAACATTATGCTCTTCTGGACTAGAAGTCATAGGCTCAGAGGTGGGAAGGCTCATACCAGGAGGCACAGCAATGATACCATTGAACTAGAAGCTAAGATTTTCCCTTGGTCACTTTGGACTCCTTATGCCTTTGAGAAAACAAACTGAAAAAGGAATCATGGTGTTGTCAAGGGTGAGTGACCCAGACTATCAAGGAGAAATTGGCTTACTACTCCACCATGGAGGAAAGAAAGAATATACATGGAGTGCAGGCGATTCCTTGGGGTGCCTCTTAGTATTGCCATGCCCTGATATTAAGGTGAATGGGAAGCTACAACAACCTAATACAGGCACAATGATAAATAGTCCAGAGCCTTCAAAAATGAAGGCATGTGTCACTCCACCAGGGAAGGAACCAAGATCTGGTGAGGTACTTGCTCAGGGCCAAGGGAGTACAGAATGGGTAGCAAAAGACGGTAGTTCCAAATATTAGCTACTACTATGTGATCAGCTACAGAAAAGGGGATTATAATTGTACTATTTCAACTGATATAGTTGTGTTATAATATAGTGTGGTTAGATTTAGTTCTAGTTCTTAAGGATTAACCTATGCCAATGTTGAAGATATGAGTGCATTTGTGTTTATATGTAGTATAATATAGTTATAACAATGTTTCATGCAATTTTATGCATATCTCTGTATCTGAGGACTGATTTAAAGAAATGTGTCTAGTTGCCAAATTGACAAGGGTCGATTGTAGTGGTTGATACACTGTGTCAATTTGGCAGGATGTCTAGTGGTCGATACACTTTATCAATTTGGCTGCATTTCCTGGCTGTTTCACACTGTGAATCTCGAGGGTCCTGCCTCAGAACAGCTCAGGTTGGACTTTATCTCCTGGCTTCCTTTTCAGACATAGTCTCGTCAGCCTCGAGTTTGGACCCCTCAAATATCTGTAGATTCTTCTGCCTTCCTTTTCAGACACAATGGCTGACCATTAGGGCTGACCATTAAAGACTGGTTGAGACCAGTAGAGACTGGTAGAGATGGAACACTGCAGGGAGTATAAAAGCCTTGGGACTGAATCCTTCAGTGGGCAGTGGGCAGACACTCCCAGCATAATTCCCAATCTGACTCGGACTGGCACATTTTGTGTTATATCTGTTCCTTGTATTATATCTGTTCCTTTAGTAACACCCTGAACAGTGATAGACCTGGGTCAAGTTGTAGTTTCTAGCATGTAGATGTCCAGTTTTTCCAGCATCATTTGTTAAAGAGGCTATCTTTTTTTTTTTACATTTTTTTATTTTAAAGACTAAAAATATCAGAAATAAAGATAGAGAAACAGTAACAAGTAAGAGTACATATAGTACAGAATTTCAAAAACAGAAAAATTTTAACAATGGTTATATTACATATTTTCATTATCGGATCAGTTTAGATTAATAGATATAGGTATATAACATTAACCGAACAATTGAACATTAACATTTTCAATAAACATTAATTTTTTTAACAGTTGACACACTGCACATTGTCCTCACAATAGTTATACAGAGCACAGGGTGTGGGCATGACACACCTTCCAATTTATATTGGTAAGGAAAGAAAAAAATTTCTTCTCTTCAAACTAAGAGGAAGCAGATGCATATACACTTCAATGTCCCACAATTGTAGTGGGCCACCAGTGAAACTGGCAATGTTGCAGGCTATTGATCCGAGCCTCTTACAGTTCATCACACCAATCTAGCTCCGTGTAAAGAGGGTATCTTCCTTCTAGTACACATGTTTGGCCACTTTGTTGAAGATAAGGTGTCTAGTGTGTTTGTATTTGCTTCTGCATCTTATAATCTATTCCACTAATCTTCAGGTCTATTTTTTGCCAGTATCATGCTGATTTTATTATAGTAGCTTTGTAGTATACAAAGGAATTATAATGTCTCCTGAGTTAACTTTGTTTCCCAGGATTGCCTTTGCTACTTTGGGACTTTTCTGGTTCCAAATGAAATTTAGGAATTTTTTCTCTAGGTCTGTGAGTTATGTTGGTGGTATTTTGATTGGGATTCCATGAAATCTATATAACAGTAAAAACAGAAACACTAAATCTCCTTGAAGAGAAAGAAGAAGGAAATCTTCAAGATATTATTACAGGCAAGCAGTTCCTGGACAAAAATCAAACTGCACGTGTAATACTTGAAATAATTAACAACTGAGACCTCTTCTTACTGAGAAGCTTTTGCACATCAAAGAAAATAGTAACAAAACGAAAAGAGAATCCCAAAATTTTGAAAAGATCTTAACTAACAAATACACAAGCAAAAGTCTTCTATGTAGAATTTGTAAAGAATTAAAAAACATTAGGGCCCCAAAATTTAAAGACCCAATCCAGAAATGGGCATCTGAGATGAACACATATTTCTCAGAGGAAGAAGTACTAGAAGTTTATAAATACATGAAGAAATGCTGCACATCACTAGCCATTCATAAAATGCAAGTTAAAACAATACCTCAATGCCATCTCACCTCACAAGGAATGGCTATCATAAAGAAATCAAGCGACAATAAATTTTGGAGGGTCTGTGGGGGAAAAGGAACACTTCTCCACTGCTGGAGGGAATGCACACTGGTGCAACCATTATGGAAATCTTCAAAAACTAGGACAGAAAATTCCATTCAACCCAGCTTTCCCCTACTGGGAATTTTCCCAGAATAACTGAAAACATCATACCATACTGATATTTGTGCATCTATGTTTATAGCAGCCCAATTTGTAATAGCCAAATCTTGGAAACAACCAACATGCCCATCACCTGAAGAATGGATGAAAAAGATGTAGTGCTTCTATACAATGTAATGTTACTCAGCTATAAAGAATGACAAACTGAAATCCTTCATATATAAGTGGAGGGATCGTGAACAAATACTCATAAGTGAAATAAACCAGACCTACATGGGTAAATATTGCATAGTCTCCCTAATATAAGAACTCAAAAGAAGAAATAGAAATGGAAAGGTATAATATAGTTAAATGGAGAGTGAGAATTTAAGGAGTAAACACTGAAGAGAGAGCTAGGAGAAAAACATGGAAACATGGTAGGGACAAAACCATGCACTTATCCACAAAAGATGGTTAAGGCAGTGGTCCTAAAAATCTCCAACAGATTTTCGAAACCTGCAGGTGATTGGTACAATTTACACCCTGACTAACTATATATACTGATATATGTGAACTAATCAAATACAGTGAGGATAGAAATATGTAATACTAAAACTATGCTTGGAATGCCTATCATTCTGGTCTTCTAATTATGCACTGCTTTTAATGTCATATTGATTATTGCTATACTTTGTCTCAAGCAAATGTTTGCTAAGAAACAAAGAAAGAAAGAAAGAAAGAAAGAAAGAAAGAAAGAAAAGAAAGAGAGAGAGAGGGAGGGAGGGAGGGAGGGAAGAAGGAAGGAAGGAAGGTAGTGGAATATGAGACAAGGAAAAAAGGCCACAAAAGTGTGATGCTACAGCTTCGTAAATGGTTAATTTAAAAACTATCTACGTAACAATGTGTATTTGTTCTTTTTTTAATTCTATAAGGGCTTTAAAGTTTAGAATATCAACGATTGATGGAAATACTATTTCATGTTATATCTAAAGCGTTTGATATTCATAAAGACAGTGATGTTAAGCTCAAGAGCCAAAATTATACGGAATAATATTAAGCTTCTCTTCTGGAGGCTCAACAACTTAAGTTGCCAGTCCAAATAATTAGAGGAAAGAAAAGAATAAAAGTATTTCTAATATTTGACTCCAACACTTCAAGGCCCGTGAGAACACAGAACACAAAAGAACCTGTATTGTAACAGCATATAACTCAGTAGAGTCCCAAATTTCCTGTTCAGGAGATTATGGGGTCACAGAGGAAAGTGATCAATGATGTACATTGTGCCTAAGGCGAGTCACTTAGAAAGAAATCATTGTCTCATGCTTCCGCAGAAGGCAAAATTGTTAAGCACTGGCTGTGATTCATCCAGATGGCTGACACTGACCAAAAGTTTTGCAAATCGCAGTACATGGTTTCAGGGTAGATTTTGAGGGGACCCAACTGATGTCAGATACATAGGTTTTTTTTTTTTTTTTCTTTTCTTTTCTTTGCGGGACCATAGTTAAAACTCATGACTTTGCACTTTACAGGAAGGCACTTGTGCTGTGGAGCTATCTCCTGGCCCCTAATAGGTCTTGCTTTATCTTAACCATGCAGCAGAAAAGTCTAACCATGAAGTATAAAAAGGAAAGCCACATTAATATGCTGAGTTGTAAGAAGTTCAAGTCAATAGCCCTCAATAATGCTAGATGAACTTATAATCCACTACTGTTATGGACTAAATGTACAGTTACTTGCTCTTTGTGCAATGAAAAGAAAGAACTATACTAATGATTTTAGGCAAGAAATCATGTCTGAATCTGATACTCTGAACAGCTATGAAGAAGACAACATTATACAATGTAATAACTATTATAAAAATAATAATAATAAATTTAAAAACATTAATTTGATAACTTCATGTTATAAAACAGCCATTGTTGAATTCTTGCTAATGTTGTTTAGTGAAATCTTGTGTCAATCATTTTTAAGCTGCTATTTTTCTATCTCTATTTTGTATTCTTTAAAAATAAAAATATATAATTCATAAGTATATAAATACATTTTCTAATGTTCCTAATTTGTTATTATGGCCCTAGTTTATATAGTACGTATCTTTCATTAATTTGAAGATTTACATTATTTTTTATAATAAAGTCTGGCTAATTGGTAACATTATTTCATCTATTGTTTATGTGACAACATCTTTATTTTTGAATACAGATAGTTTGTTGATGTTGGATATCATTTTCTGCATCACAATCACATCCTCCCTTCTGAAATGTTTTTTCAAAAGTTTCAATTTGACTTGTGTAGTTGCTCTGAAAGGACATCTATTCTTATCTTTTCTCCTCTGTGCTAAATGTGTACTTTTTCCTTGTCATGTTTTAGAAACACTTTTTCCAATGATAGCTATTAGATCACTTGATACTGCTCCAATTTGAGGTTACTGTGAAAAAATGTATCAGTATGTATCAGTAGAAGCTCATATTTTTAAAATTCAAGGTCCATCATTTTTATTACTCTATATTTAAGATCACCTAATTTTTTTTTTTATCTCAGTAGCTATGCCCATGCAGTGACATGTTATTATGGTACTCAGCTATACTAATGACATTTTATTCCTTTTCATTATAGTTCTATTAATCATTATGCTCTATTTTTTTCATTAAACACATGAGCATACCTATAATGTATGTTTATGTGTTTTATGTTTTTTTTTTATGATTACATGTCTACAGTACATAAAGATAGCATTTATCATGGAGAGTTTGTATGTACACATAACACATCTTAATTTCTTTCTTTTCCAAGCTTTTCCAATCCCCCAATGGTCTTTTGAACTCTTGAACCCTTTGCCACCTGTGAAAGCTTTGATTTCATGCCTTTCTTTAATTTCTTTTCTATACCCTGTTCTTCCTTTCCCTACCCAACCTACCATCTCTGTTCCATTTTTGCAATTGTGAAAAATCTCCCTATTTCTTATTAACTATTTTACATTTTTCTCTGTATTTATATCTCCTCAATTATACCATGAGTTTCATTTCTGTGACTCTATTATTTGATTTTAGTTCTGGTGTAAGTAATATTTTCCTATATATTGACATATTTAGTAATTTGATTCCATGCAAGAAACTATGAATATAATGTCAGGATATCATATTCTGCATTTTGTCAAGAAACAGATTATTTGTTTTGGTCTGTGACCAAGTAGCACATGGACCAGTTGGATCTTTTTCAGCCTTATCTTAAGGATTACTTTGAGTCTACAAAACTGATTGCTCTAGAAATGTCTTATGATGAAGACAAAAATCCTCCCTCATGTTTCAAGTGTTCAACAGCCTGTCCCAATTTTGTCCACAGAATACAAAGGTTTTAATTTTTATGTAATTAAAGTTTATGTAATTAACATTAAAATTATGGAATTAAAATTAAAATTATAATTTCATTTTATGTAAATTTTTAAAACTGTTGCTTTCATAGGCACCATGTATGTTCACAGATAAGTAGCAAGACTCAGGGAAACATACACACACAAAAGATTTCTGGAGTTCCATCTCTGCACAAACTTCTTTTCCAAGATCTGTCTCTGTCTCTGTCTCTGTCTCCGTCTCTGTCTCCGTCTCTGTCTCTGTCTCTCTCTGTATCTTGTTCCGTCTCTCTGTCTCTGTCTCTCTCTCCTCCCCTCTTGTTTTTATCTCTGCCGTTGTCAACAGAAAACTGAAAATAGTGAGGTGCTCTGTTCCTGCTTTGCCTAAAATATTAAGAATTGAATTAAAAATGGATCAAATTATCTAATTGGGAAATTGATAAATTACATATTTTATAATTTTTCATGGTTAAGTCCACAATATATTGCTCCCCTTTAAAATGTTAGCTAGTAAAAATTAAATTGTGAATCATCCATGAATTTTTTTTTTTTTTTGTCTTTTTGAGACAGGGTCTCGCTATGCAGTTCAGGCTGGCCTTGAGCTCACTTTTGTAGCCCAGGCTGGTCTCGAACTCACACTGATCCTCCTGCCTCAGCCTCTCAAGTGCTGGGATTATAGGCGTGAGCCACCACACCCAGCCATGAATTATTATTAATTGAAATATCCATCAATTTATTTCAAAGAAAACACTTTTATCTTTTTGGCTTAAAAATGAAAAATAAAGATCCAGGGAGATAGCTCAGTGGTGTAAGCATCTGCTTGGTAAGTACAAGGTTCCAGCGTTGATCCCTGGTACCACATACACACACACACACACACACACACACACACACACACACACACACACACACTAAATAAATAAATAAATAAATAAGACTATCTCCCCTAATGTCAAAATTCTTAACATGCCTATCTCTTTTTATTAATTTACATTCAAAGCTAAATAGCTTAATTTTTAAGTGAAGTTTCCTATAGAACTTACAGTTATTAAAAATTGAAAACTATTCACTGGCATTGTATGAAAGGGACTTTTTTTTAAAAGGAGGTGTTTATGTAGCATAGTTTCAGGGACACCATCAAGACTGCCTGTCCAAAAATATCCTGATGGGGCTGGTGAGATGGCTCACTGGTCTAAAGTGTCTGTTTCGGCAAGCTTAGGTAACTGCAAGTACCATGGTTCGATCGCTGGCAACACATGCTGCACCACCTCCACCTGCAGGGCAGACTGAGTGGGCCATAATAATAATAATAATAATAATAATAATAATAATAATAACAAATATATATATATATATATATATATATATATATATATATATATGTGTCCTGATGATCTGTTGTTCCATGTGGGCAGCTCACCTGTTGTAACAGTTGCTCTGTAGGTATCTTCTTTTAAAATGTCATTGCTATTGGTCTATAAATGTAAATAAATGATAGTTCTGCATAATTGCCTACCACAGTTACGTTTTGTTAAAATGATCTCTCTTAGCCCCATTAGAGGCAGCCTGTCAGTATCCACTGACTGACAGCCTGTGTTCCTCCTACATTCAAACCAACACAACCTGAGCAAGGGAAGGAGAAAGGGCAGGAGAACAGGGCTTAATGTCGGGTGTGGTAACACTGCAGGAATAAAGCAAGTAAAAACATTTCAGTAATGTCTGGAAATAGCAGGGAAAACAACAGTTGTGGGCAAGAGAAGTACTGTATTAACAGCTTCCTGCTTAGTGTAGTGAAAACCAGCTGAAGAATCAACCTCAAGCAAAGTGAACTATACTCTGAATAAAAACTGGAAAAAGAAAAACAAAGAAGGGAAAGGAATGGGAAGTAGAGACGGAGGTTAAGAATTCTGAAGATATTAACTTTTACAATTGAACACATATAAGGTTTCAAAGTAATTCCAAGTTTTCCATCCAAAGACCAGCCAGGCTGACAGAGAAAAAACAGAAGTTACATGGTTTCTTTGTGTGTGAAATATTACATTTAAAAAGAAATATAAGGGAGAATTTATGACTGATGATCTCTGTGATATTATTTTATTTAAAATCATTTAGAGGCAATTGAGAACAAAGTACCGAGTTAACTTCCCAGCCCCACTCCTGAACAACACATACAGTCATGTGTCTGTGCTTTAGTACTGCATGATTTTAAAATAAGGAAAGAGCCTTGAACTCACATAGTAACTGTAAGAAATAAGTAGTTGCTATGTGTGACTGACCTTGCACCACTTTGCACACCACACTTAGATCAACAGATACTATGAGTTGTTTTTGGTATTTTATCACTTATTATATAGGTCTTGCTTTAACTTGGCCTTAACTATCCAGCAGGAAAGTTTAACCGCAAGGTATAAAAAGTAAA
Source organism: Myocastor coypus (assembly GCA_004027025.1). Lineage (NCBI taxonomy): Eukaryota > Metazoa > Chordata > Mammalia > Rodentia > Myocastoridae > Myocastor > Myocastor coypus. The sequence continues at coordinate 22,851 of PVJA010029638.1, forward strand.
GCCATATTAATATGCTGAGCTGCAAAAGGCTCAAGTCAACAGCTTCCAACATTGCCAGTTCTACTGATAACCCAGTAGTATTATGGACTATTGGACTACACATGTAACTGCTTTCTCTTAGTTCAATGAGAAGAAATATTTGTACTAATCTGTTAAGATTAGTGTTAAGAAATGTTATCATCTCTGCATCTTGTACTCTGAACAACTACTTTAAAGACAACAATATGCATTGTACTAATTATTGTGGTTGTCTTACTAACATGTTTTGAAACTTTCTCATTGTTATTTCTTACTAAAATCAATAAAATATAAAATAAGATAAAAAATAAACAGAACTCAGCAAATATAAGGATAGTAAGGTGAAAGAAAGCTTAACCATAATGAGTGCTTAGCTTTCTCATAATAGTATAATGGATTTTGTTCCTTCAATCAGTGGTAAACTCAGAACTCATTAGGTTGTTGATGAGGCTAAATAGCAGCATGGAATCCCTGACGTTATTCAAAACTCAGTGCGACACCCTTTGAAAAATCACTTCAGTTCAATGATGACAAATGTTACAGGAGAAATGGCCCAATAAGTAAAAGGGGAGGGATTCAATCATATAATGGAAATGTATACAAATTATGTTTCAAGGCCCTAATGTTGCAGAGGAAAGAATGCAGGGCTCATGGATGTTAAGCGATTAGAATGAAAAGAACACAGTTGTCTGACAATGCCAAAGCCAAGACCTCCTACCTGTTCCCTAGTTCTTCAGGTCATGTTCTTGCTAGTGTACCAGGCGGCCTCCCTTGGTAACCTGCATCAAAGGACACACAATTAAGTATGACTGGGTTTGAGATTTCCTGCATGCCAGAAAAATATACCTATCTGATTCCTCTAAAGATACTTTTGATATTTTTTTAAAAAATTTGAAATCATATTTAATGTCATTCAATTGCCCAGAGACAAGTTAAGATTGTCTGCTTTCAAAGGTAGCAAACTTGTTTCATTTTATTCTGGAGTTTGGTAGAATAATGAGCTCTGTGACTACTGGAATGGGCCGGTCCTTCTTGTCCCTTCATTGGCCTACCTTAGTTTCTCTTCAGAATTCTTAAACTCAACAAGAATCTCATAAAACCATGTCTTCTTCTACATTGCACTAAGTACACACTTTGGAAACAGCAAAACCATCCATGTTTTGAAAAGAGAGCCACAAAAGAACAAAACCAAGAGTGGAGAGATTTTTTCAGTGATCTTTGCCTGAATCCCATTTCCTAAGATAACTCAAATAACTGTTGTTCAATTAAAAATGAGTCTTTGTAGCCACCTCAAGGCCACATAGCACATTTAAAATCTCTTCGCACCACGTTTCCTAGCAAGTTATTTTTTTTTCTACTTAAGAGAAACACTTGGAATAATAAATACTTCTCCTCCCTAATATTAAGATGATGAACCATAATTTCCACTTTTCAGTGTTGCTCTTCCAAATTCTACAAGAACTCCTGCTGGAGCTCTTCCTATCACCTTTCCTAGAGAAATCAGTGAGGGACCCTGAGACAGTGGTTCATTAGCTTCAGTCATTGTGTGTGGCTGCTGCCAGCAGCATCTTCCTCTCAGAGCCTTCAGCTATAAGACTGAATGCAGGTGCAAGGAATTTCCCATCCACCTGTAATTTGCTGTATGCTCATCTGTGTTCATTTTAATGTTATAGAATCCCTATGCAAATGAAATTGCAAAATTATTGACATATTCACATTCCACAATGGGATTATGTGAAAAGTATATCACAAATCACACAGGTTTACAAATATTTATTGGTGTTCAGTATTTAACTACCGAATATTTTAACTTTTAAAATGATCATTGGGGACTGTATTCATTTATAAACAGTACAGGTGCACATGTTTTAGATCTTTCAAAATAGTCTCAAATTCATTTTAGTGAAATTGTTGATGATTTTAAAAACATAATTTTGATTGCAAAGACTTGTTAAATAAATCTTCTTAAGTTTAACAGATGAAACAGTTTATAAACCAGATCTCATTTGTAATGGTTTGCTGTGTTTTCTTACTGTTTTCATCATATTCTCATTTTTCTAATGCCTTGAATGTACTTATTAATTTTTTATAATTCAAAATTTCATATAGTGTAATATAATAATTGAGGAACCAGCTATGTGCCTATAATGCCCATCTACTAATGAATTATACTGTATTTTCCATATGAAATTATATTTAATAAGACATACTTTTTTACCTCTAATATTATATTTCAATAGCTTTTCCTCACATTGTACAAATTTATCCATGAAAATTCATCATAAAGCGTATCTTTTACTTACTTCTCAGAGAAGCACAAGGGCCAGCCATTGAAAACAAGATGGGATCTTCCTGTACAAGTAATTTCATCAGAATATGTTGAATATACTTAGATCAACATAATTAAAATAAGAGAAATGGTCATATATTTCTGTGTGCTATACTTTCTCTGTTATAATTATATGTGACTTCTTTTAATAAATGCTTTCCCAGAGCCAGGTGTGATGGTACACACCTGTAATACCAGTACTCTGGAGGCTGAAGCAGGAGGATTGCCATGAGCTCAAGATCAATCTAGTCTACATACTGAGTTTCAGACCAACCTGAAATACAAGGAAAACTCTGTCTCAAAATATACAAACAACAACAAAATAGGTTTCCTGCACAACTGTTGTGTTTTAAGAAAATGTCTAGGAAAGAAGGAGATAGCTAGAAATCAAAGGTTAAATTAACTAAAGCTCTCTTCCAATTATAGGTCTGGATTTTAAAGCTGCTGCTTTTGAAAGGCTGAATTTCATTAATACTTAAAGAATCAGAGATAAACATGTGCTTACAGCAATATTTCTGTTGCACACCTGTGTCTTCTTTCTTCTATAGTTTGTCAATGGATCTGGGTGCACCAAGGGGAAGTGGATCATTCCCTGGCCCACAGCTTCCTCGCTTAGTTTAATGTATTACTATCTCTATAGAGTTAATATATAATGATGAATTTTATAACAATTTGTCCTTACAAACATGTGCACTTCTGACCCAAGGTATCTTTCATTATAAAAATAAATGTAGCATTAAAATATCTTATTTGAATCATTCAAATCAAGCCTATAAACTTGTCCTCTTTGTGAGATAACTTAGCAAATTTCCAGAGTCATATAAATATTTATCTCAATAGTTCTCACTACTGGACCAGAAGGAAAATCTCTGAATCAGAATACATTGTCACCAAATTCATCATATCTTGTTATTTGGGATTGATATTGTATCATTAAGTAATAAATTTCTTTAAATAAAACAAATCAGGGTGGCCAAATAGCTCAGCAGATTAAAGTGCTGCAAGCAGGCATGGGGACTAGGGATTTGATTCTTGGGCCTGCTGTGCCAGCCCCGCCCCCTGGAACATGCTGAGATGGCAATTGAGAATGGGTGTGTTCATGCACGCCTGTAATCCCAAATCTTGGGAGGCTGCAAACAGGTGGATCACTACAATTTCAGTCTGGTAGTGAGACCTTCAGCATCCTGTGAAGAAGAAGAAGAAGAAGAAGAAGAAGAAGAAGAAGAAGAAGAAGAAGAAGAAGAAGAAGAAGAAGAAGAAGAAGGAG